>CANYBF011918133.1:0-43197 GCA_948192965.1 Dalechampia spathulata | reverse complement strand
AATATACCATTTTTATTATTAAAATTAATTATTCAATACTAATAATAAAATTAATCATTACAAAATTATTAATCACTAAAATTAATATTATTAATTTAATTAAATATTAATTTATCATTACACAATCATTACTTATTTAATGATAATAATAAAATATTAATTATATATATTTTTGTTTTAATTATTATAATAAAATATTTATTATATATGTTTTTGCAATGATTTGCATTGGTGTATTGGGAGGGTAACTTGGCCGCTGGTTATACCAGCGGCCAACTTTCAAACTTTGCGGCCAACTTTCAAACTTTTCTTCCATGTCTGTCACTCATCCAGCCACGTACTCAGTCAGTGCCACGTCCCTTGGGCCGCTGCTCAAACCGGCGGCCAACCTTCATTTTACACCAAACTCAGAATATTATTGGAAAAGACACCAAATGTGTAATATTTTTATTTTTTTACACCAAACACAGAAAAAGCCCGTAATGTTGCCTGGAGGATGTGGGTTCAAATTCCACCAAGGCCTCTAATGCATGATATTCCTCTAATCTAAGTACGTCTGGAACACACCTATATGCTGCCTTTAGGTGGTCTGTTGTGGGGCAAATTGGCAGGAGGGTGAAAGGCACCATGCCTTTACGATTTCAATTCCATAAATGGACGAATTTACAGGCAGAATTCACAGGCATGGAGGACCACCACGACACTAAATTCCCATTACCAACTGTAAAAAAAAATGACATTTTTCCAGAAATTCAGAGGAAGTGAATCTCTTTTCAGGGCATCAAAAATCATAATACCAGAATATTTAAGTACTTTCAATGATGGTGTGTCAAACACAAATGTCCAAACTTGTTTTGTCTTGTAATGATCTTGTCAATATGCACATTGTCAAATTGCTAATCTTTCCTATTATCCATACGATTAAACTTAAAAAACGCTTAAAAGCTTGACGATAAGAAGAAAGGGGAAGATGTTTTCAATCTGTTAGATCTTGTCAAAAATAGCATTAAGTTAAGAGCTTCCCTTTAAAAACAATGTTGGAATGAGTTGATGGGTCAGAGTGGCTGGACTTGTTTGGCTCATGGGTAGTAAAGAGTCTTGAAAAAATACCACACAAAAGGGAAAGAAAAGGGTCCAAGTTTGTAGCTTTCATTTCTCTATTATCAATACAAAAGAATGGTCAAATCCAAAAACGTCACTCTCCAAATAAAAATTCTCCTTATGATTACTTGTCGTTTTGCACTCACACTCATTGTTAGACTTAATTCCAAGGCAAAAGGAATAGGGTTGAGAGAGAGGTTAGAGTTATAAAATCATAAAGCAAAGAAAAAACCAAGTGATAATACGCCTCCAAAATGCTACAATCATCTTCTTCCAAAGGGTTTTAAAAGACAAGGCGACACCCACATTACCTAACCTTATATTCCCTTGAAAGCATCCTGCCAATTGCTATTCTCCAATCTCATTTGGCCTCACTTCCTTACCCATTTCCTCCCTTTAAAAAGTCCCTTTGCCTTCACATCCACCAACCCAACCTTCTATATAGACTAGCCTTGTCTCCTTCTGCCTTGGATTTTGCTACTTTTCAGCTGATTCTTTGTTTATCTTACATCATTTCTATATCAATAGACTTTATATACATATATTATATATATATATATATATGTAGAGAGAGAGACCCAATTCTAGCCTTGATAAGCCAATCATAAAACATTCATAAACAAGAAAAAAAGAATAAGAGTTGATTTCCTCTCAAAAATGGGCAGGCAAAATGGAGATGCAACTGTGGCTAGTTCTTCCATAGCACTTCTTCAAGAAAGGTTTCGAGAATTACAGAAGATAAGGGAGAAGAGACAAGAGAAAGAACTTCTTAAGATGTTCTCATCAGAATCAGAACGGAGAAAAAGCACCAGCAGCGGCAGCAGTGGTGGTGGTGGTGGTTCGGGCATGTATTTCGAGCCAAACAAAGTGCCCTTCCAACCTGAAATGAACCTTCCAAATAGGGCTCCCGCCCTTCAGGATTCTCTTCTCTCCCTTGCACTTAACTCCCAAAGCAACAATCATGCAGATATAACAACCGTCAGCCACCCGGCAGCCTTATGGCCCAACCACCACACATCCACGGCAGCTTCATCAGCCTCTAACTTTGAATCTGATGTGGACACCTCTCTTCATCTCTAGAGACCATACACATATAAAACAATATAAACATATATATATATATATATATATATATATATATATATATATATATATATATAAGTTCCCAACCCCCCTGTATTTTTGGTTTTATATATTATCGATGTACGTTATTACTTTATTTGTCACCTCCTTCTTTTTGGCTGTATAAATCCTGGAAGAGTAATGTAATTATGTATTGTTTACATATTTATATTTGTTCATTCTGTTCATCTCATTGGTGAAAGAGTGTTGTCTGAATATACCACATTCATCAAATCATGATCAGATGGTGGCCGAGTTTCCTGAGAGGAGGTGGAGACAGTTTTACACGAAAAAAGAGAAAGTAAAAGATAGTGTTAGTTTAGAATGTTTTGCAATTGGAAGCTAGTTTGCTGTATTTGCATGCATAGTGCGTTGTGCGCTGGCTGCTAGCTGCTAGCTGCTGCTGCCATTGCCCTGGGATCCTCTCTCTTTCCTTTTTCTTCCTTCTTTTTAACTTCTAATTATAAATAATCTATTTTACTATTATTATTATTATTATAGAGGAATAATAATTTTCTATTTTTTAATTTCGGATAAAAATGTAAGACCGTGGCAGCTTGTAACGTAAACGTCAAGAATATATCTCCGTCTTCAGACAAATACTATCAGGTCGTACATTTGTTGACTTCCGACACCAATCCAAGCCCTTTGACAGGTCAGCAATTCTTTACGCGCTTAAGTCCGTCGACGACTGCCTGACTCCGTCATGTCGCCGTTGAATTAATATCATTATTATTTATTTTATTTCTATCAAAACATTATTTAATAATTTTCTTCATTTTTGTTCTGCTTTTCTCTCCTTTTGCCCCCCGGGACGGTACTCTAACGGGGTTTCTTTTTATTCTCTTTTTTTTCCTCTCTAATAACCCCAAGGATAAAATGGTAATTTCAGCTCTTGTTTGATCCCAAATACTGAAAAATCTGCTTCTTCATCTTTCCTCGCTTCTTCTATCTTCTTCTGCATCCTTTTGTTGAGTGCGGCTGCTTCACTTTACCGATCGATCTGCTTCGGTCAGTTCTCTCTCTATTTTTACCTTTTGTCTTCTGTTTGGTCACCGAGAAAATAGAAGAGGAAATTTTGACTTTCGTGTTGTTGTTATATGTTATTTTTTCAAGTGATTTTGCATATATGACCAGTATGTGATTGATTTTTTAAGTTTTACTCTGCAGCTAAACTATTATAGTAGTAAGATCTTAAGCTTAATTAGATTGTTCATTTCTTTAGGAATCAGCTCTATTGAATGATTTAATTTCACATTAACCAAACACACCTTTCCTGTCATTTTTCTTCTTCACTTAGTACACTCTCTGTCAGATTTGCAGCAATTAAAGTTTGTATGTTTTCTTTTTAATTTCTTTTCCGTTTTTATGAATATTAATTATGGTTAAGTAGTATCTTAAGTTGATTATGCGGTAATAACAGGATAAGCGACAACATTGATTGATTGATGGGAACATCATCTGGTTCTAACATCCACCAGCAGCAATCATCAATGATGTTGCCACCACGTCAGCAACCCCGACAAGGAGGAATTCCGACTTCTCTTTCCCTGGCATCCTCAGATCATCCTCGCTTGTCTCCGGATACTCAGGAACCGGGAACAAACTCCGATAACATCCGCGAATCCCCTGCTGAGAGTGCTAGTTCTAGAGAAACTTGGCCTGCTGCTGATGCTGTTGCCATGGTGAAGAAAATGGAGAATGGAAAAGCTGAAAATGATTGCTCTGAACAATCTTTAGTTCGCCGTGTTTCTAGTGCTGATAGGATATCACTTTGTGATATCGCGAGAGAACGAGTTGACGTTATTTCTGAGAAGATGCATCGCCTGCCTGACGAGTTTCTTGAAGAGTTGAAGAATGGGCTTCGAGTTATTCTCGAAGGAAATGGTGGTCCACAGCATAGAGAAGAATTCTCAGTTCTTCAGAAGTTTGTTCATGCTAGATCTGATTTGACAGCTAAGACATTGATTAGAGCACACCGAGTTCAGCTTGAGATTCTTGTTGCAATAAATACCGGCATACAAGCTTTTTTGCATCCAAGTATTAGCCTCTCTCCGACATCCCTCATTGAAGTGTTTGTTTTCAAGAGATGCAGAAACATTGCATGCCAAAATCAGCTTCCAGCCGATGATTGTACTTGTGAAATATGTACCAACAGAAACGGTTTTTGTAATCTGTGCATGTGTGTGATCTGCAACAAATTTGATTTTGAAGTCAATACTTGTCGTTGGATTGGTTGCGATCTGTGTTCCCATTGGACTCACACAGATTGTGCTATCCGTGATAAACAAATTTGTATGGGCCTGTCAATGAAGAATGGTGCTGGTCCAACGGAAATGCTTTTCCGATGCCGTGCTTGCAATAGAACATCTGAGCTCCTGGGGTGGGTCAAAGATGTTTTCCAACATTGTGCGCCTGCATGGGACAGGGACGCACTAATGAGAGAACTTGATTTTGTCAGTAGAATATTCAGAGGAAGTGAAGACACCAGAGGCCGGAAACTTTTCCGGAAATGTGAGGAACTCGTCAAGAAAATGAATGGTGGACTGGCAGAGTCAACAGCCTGCGGAGCGATTTTGATGTTCTTCGAAGGTATATATTTTCTTTAAGGATTGGTTTGTGAAGATTACATTCCTTTTGCAAAATCTATTAACCAGCACATAGTTACAAAATCTTTATTGAAAGCTGCATCGGCTGTTCGTTTCCAATTGATGTATGATTGCTAATAACAATTTCTCACATGAACCTCCTTTGCAGTGATTTCTGCATTTTTGAGATGTGATTTTCAACATAGAATTTCTTTATTGTAACATATTGTAACATAGAAATATAGTTTTTGTGGTGAGGCATGCAAGCTTGCTGCAATTGTCACGATCTAGTGGGAATTTTGATGATGTGTAAAGACATTGTTACAAGATTTGGTTGAATCTAGGTGTTTCTTGTTTAATGGTCCACTTGATATGTAGGTGATGATCTTTTGCTTTGGTGAGAATCCCATTTGATTTGTTCATGGTAGTTTTTGGGATTGCATTGACCCAAAATCTTAAATGGATTCAGTTTAATTGAATTGTAAAGTTAGTACATAGAAATCATACTTTCGAATTCATGTGCAAGTGAAAACTCATTTTCTAATGATTAAATTTCACAAATGAATTGAACTGAATGGATCTTAATACTCGGTCTTTATCTTGGAACTTATTTCTGGATGATTTTGAAAATATTATATTGACGCATCACCTATAACTTACAAGAAGTTTCGAGGTTTCCCCCAATTTTTGAGGTATTGTTTGTTCCTACATGAAGTCGCAAGCATTAGTCTGTTTATCTTTACTGTCCTCAGGCAGTGGCTAAATGACTAGCTGCTTACTTGAATAATCTTTACTTATATTAAACTTAGAACTTAGCAGAAATTAGATACATTGAAATTAAATCATTAATTGTTTTTGCGTTTTTCCGTCACTCTTTTTCATAGAACTTGAGATAGACTCTCCAAAAGTCATGGAAAACGGGGAGAGTGGAAGGCTAATAGCCCCACAGGAGGCATGCAACCGAATTGCTGAAGTGGTGCAAGAGGCCATAAAAAAGATGGAAATGGTGGCTGATGAAAAGATGAGAATGTTTGAGAAAGCCCGCATGGCTCTTAAGGCTTGCGACCAGGAACTGGAGGAGAAGGCCAAGGAAGTGTCAGAACTAAAGTTGGACAGGCAAAAGAAAAAGCTCCAAATAGAAGAGCTAGAGAGAATTGTTAGGCTTAAGCAGGCAGAGGCTGATATGTTCCAGCTTAAGGCCAATGAGGCTAAACGAGAGGCTGAGAGGCTGCAAAGGATTGCTCTTTCTAAGATTGAGGAAAAATCAGAGGAAGAATATGCTAACACATATCTCAAACTTCGTCTAAGTGAAGCTGAAGCCGAGAAGCAGTACCTATTCGAGAAGATTAAGCTGCAGGAGAGTTCACGTGGTGCATCACAGAGCAGTGGCGGAGGTGACCCTTCACAGTTGGCAACATTTTCCAAAATTCATGACTTGCTCAACAGCTACAATGGTTCCTCAAAGTCGGAATTGCAGTCACATGAACGCCACTTTTTTAGGACAAATCCCTGAGATTTACTTACTCATTCGTCAAGTTACCTTGTGTTCTGGGAGTCTCTCTATTTTCTTCCATTTCATTTCAAGCTTCTTATCCAGCAACTTTCACCAAATTGGCAAAGCTGATATAAAGCTGCCAGGTAATTTTTTCCTTTTTCAGCAGTCTTTCGGCATGAAAATGTATCATATATTTGTACTTATTGCTATGTTACTGTTGAAATGTTACACCTCTTGTCGACGCAGTGGATCTGAAGAAACATATAGGAGGGAATATTGGATCATGTCTGTAAAATGTGCAATCATCATGAGCACTGTTCTTCCTTCTATTTAATTTCTTCCTATTTCTTCAACTTTCTGCAACTACAAGAAGCCGCTAAATTACTCTACCTAAACATGACAATACGGAGATTTAGGCGTTTGCATGAACTAATAATAATCTGGGTATACTATTGATATATATATGTGCAAAGATTATCTCTTCTGTCATTTTCTATGCCAAACCCACATCTCACTTTTTCTTATTGGTTGTTTTGACACATTTCATAATTCTGTTTCTGACTTCTGAGCCGGTCAGTTCAGGAATCAATCCAGTAAGCAGTATTTGTTGGCTATACCATCTTTTTCACTGAATAAGACAGATTCCTACATCACAACAAATTTGCTTGAATATGCACTAACGAAGAATCTTCACCATATTCTTCATGCTTATCCTGGTAGATAAGGTTACTTGATTGCCTCTTCAACACCTGCCTTGTATTTTCCTGATTCCGATAGATAATCCAAGGAGGCAGTTTAGGACCAGTTCAAGCCCTGAAAAACAAAACAGGCTTGCTGACTCTCTCTAAACGATGTCGTATAGTCAAAATATCTTCATCAAGATCACGACATTATTACTATGTTGCCAGAGAGATCGTTCCCCTGGCATTTCTTAACCCCGCGTGTGTGCGGAAGCAGTACACCTGCGACTTGAACCAGCCCCAATACACACGTAATCCTATGGATGTCTGAAAGTTTGCTTTGATTAACCTGATGAGATTTGTAATAGAGCCATCCCTTAAACCCCTTTGTGTTTTTTGAAAACCCAATTGTACCAGTGAAAATTGATGAATATTTGATGATTTCAATGTAAAGAGGAAAATGAAAAGAGAATGGAAGACAGAAGATTTGCTGGAATGGGAAGGACGCAGTTCGAGATGTTTGGCAATTGGATATTATTAATTCTGTCGAGTGTTGATTCAAAGATACTGAACAGTGAAAATCAGGACAAGACCGATGACATATGATTCAGATTTAGAACACGACAATTGTTTTTTACGAAATTACAACAAATCTTTGTCCTGTAGTTTGTTCTCTTCAACATTCCTTTGATTCCAAACCATTCAGACACACACCCCCACTGACTCCCTGATTTATCTCCATAACAACACCTCTTGATTGCCAGTCGATCCCTTTTTCTTTAATAAATCCTACGGCTCCATCATCCCTTTTATCACACACTCACTCGTATTAATTTATATATGTGTAATAAGTATAAGGTTAACATTGATACCGTAATCATACCAAAAGTATTAATATGAATATAATATATGTAATATGATTAATAAATGAGTATCATAATTAACTAAAAATAGACATATTAATACAATATAAATGATTGTATCATTTATATAATTATATTAAATTGCATAAAATATAATTATATTAAATTAAATCTATTAATTTCATAAACGTCCATCAATCATGCAAAGACTGGTTTGCCTTCATGCATGCTCCGTGAATACTTCTCAAGGCAGATTTTGATACCCATTTGGTAATGATTCTTAATTTTAATTTAAAAACATTTAAAAGTACATTCTTATTTACAAGTTGACTCTCTAGAGATATATTTCCTTTGTTGGTATCAAAATTATTTTATTGAAGTCAAATTAAAACTATCATGTATTTTAGAATTTATTCTTAATTATACTTTGCATGTTGTCATAAAATACTAAGAATTTAACAAATAGTTGGCCTAGGAAGATGTAGTGCACATGCCCTTCTATCCACCCCTTTCTTATTACTTTAAAAATATTACTAACTTCTTCCATCCAATTTTATTTAATAAAATAATAGTATTTAAGTTTCAAATCATGATGATTAATTTTAAATGTATAATTTATCAAATCATAATTATATATATGTATACAATAGGTTTTATTTTAATTTTTAATATATAATCATAAATATAAATATTCGTAAAGTATTATTTTTTATTTTTAAAATAGGATATGAAATAATTTATTTTATATTTATAAGATTTGTTTATAATTTAATTAAGCTTTGTGATATATTAAAATTTTCAAAATTTTAATTCAAGCTCAACTCAATTAAAAAAAAAAGGATAAATTTGAATTAAATAAAACTGGATCTGAATTAATTCAACTCAATTTTTATTTTATTTAGATGTACATTTAAAATTTTAATATTTATGAATTACATGCAGTTCAATCCAACCAAATTTTAAAATTTTGGTTAGCCACCAAATGATTAACCGATTATTTTAATAATTTAAAAATGATTGTATTTTCATTAGTTCATCATATCATATATTATAATAATCAAAAGCATTATTATACATCATTACGGTATTATAATTGTGTTTATTTGATCAACCGATAAGAAATTTTACTAATTATTAATCAAATAAATTAATTTAAAACATAAAATTAGTATGAAATAAACATATATTTGTTGATTTTCTAATGAATTAAATTTTTTTTAAAAAATAATTAAGTTTATAATTATAGAAAAAAAGAGAGAGATTAATGATGGGTAAGGAGACTAGGGGAGGGCATGGAATCTTTTTTTCATTTCTTTCTCCTCCACCACCATATGCATATGCTCACATGGATGGCAGTTATCTCTTATTTTTTATTTTATTTTTTTATTGAATAAATATAAATTAATTGCCATTACATTATTACACTTTGATTGACTTTAACAACAATTATAAGATATTCCCCTACGATCCCACTGCTCTTTTTTTCTATAATTTATAAATTAGTATTTGCATGAAGATAAAATAATATTATTACTTGTATTGTATATGTAATAGTTAAAAGATTCATATACTATGATGACTTGATTAAGACTTCTTCATGAAAACATCATTCCTATTAGTTATAGACTCAAACCTAAATGATTTATCTATTATCAATATAAAATTTAAATTAAACCAAGTAAAAATATATAATTATTAACCATAATGATAATATAAATACATCCATATGAATTAGATTAGTATTTATATAAGATTCCTTTCTTCAACCCTTTTAAGTATATATATATATATATATATCTAATGTAATAAAGTACAACACGTGCTCCTTCTATTTAGTGACAAAATTGGAGAAGTGGCAAGATTCTTGTTTTAAAGCTTGCTTCTTTCTTTCTTTCTTGTGTCCACACACACAATAAATATATATATATATATATATATAATGGAAGTTTGTGTTTTGTAGTTAAAAAGTGGAGTTGTTGCAAAATGTTGGTTCCATTACTTCATACATCAATCAATTGCTCCAATAATTCCCAAAAAACATACTATAAAAGTACATTAACCCTGTTACTTACTACATGGAAACCCAGAAATTAATTGAAAAAAGATGAACCCTAAAGTCAAACAAATCCGTTTGGGACATTTTTCTGCTCAATCTAACATGGTCATGTTGTCTTCCTCTGAGAATTTCCACACTCCTATTCGTTTTCATATGCTTACTTTCGTATTGTTTCCTTAAAATAGCATATTTTTAATCATTTAAATTATTTGAGATATATAACTTTATTTTTTATTTAATATAAATTTTTAGATTTCATAATTTTTTATTGAAATAATGTGATTATCTAATTTTTATATTAAAAACATATTTGTATGAAAATTAATTTAAAAAATATATAAAAAGAAACAGAAATTATTATACATAAACTATTTTGTAATGAAACTCATATTCACACTTTGCCTTTCAATACAACAGTTCGTAAATAATATACGTGGCGGGCTGTGAATGGATGGAAACCAACGGAACTGGACGAGAGTGACGATTCCCCATTTACATTTTTACCATCGGAATTTTTATGAAAAGAGAGCATTGTAGGATATTTGGAAGAGGGGCAATATGGTAAAAGAGAAGGAACAGAAGTAATCAGCAAGTGAGGGTGTAGAAAGAAGTAGAAGCAGTTGAGTTATATGTTTGTCGGGTAGTGATGGGTTTGTCTGTTGGCTCCTGATTTGGCTCCATTCGGTTAGAAACCCGAACCCTCCCCTCTCTCTCTTCGGGTCCCACGTGACGTAGATGACGTGTTACTATTTCCGGCCTCCTCGCCCTTTTTTTACTACTATTAATTTATTTAAAAAATCTCTGATTCGTCAGATCTAGCTGTCACTGGACCCCACTATACGACTCTCGATGAATCTCCATCGCCGATTTATAAAGGAATCGGAGCGCCGATATCTGTTTTTTGTTTTTGTTTTTGTTTTTGGCATTTAACTGCGCCCGAGAAGTAACGAAATGCATCGGGAACAAATTTTCCTTCGTTTCAGAAAATGGTTTGATTTAGTCCTTCAATTTTTTATAAGCTTTAAACAAATCCTTTTAACTTTTTTTAATTCATTTCAATACCCGATTTGCTTCATCTTTTCCCTCTTTACTAATATATCATATTTTTTTGAACACCGATGAAATATTCCCATCGTTGTTTCTTTTTGAATGTCATTTTGATAAAATATATTCAATTTATAATATCTATTATTTTAATAAATACATATAATTTTTAAAAATTATATCTAATTTTATTATTTCTCAATTTCAATTCATCTTTAATTACTCTTCTAATTTTCAAAAATTTATATTCTATCATTTTTTTAATGTCAAACTTTTTTTAAAGTGAAAAAGGCACTCTAATAAGATTAATAAACTTTAAATAATATGTAATAATTTGGAATATGATATTTAAAAATAAATAAAATAATTGATAATATAAAGAAATTTACGATAAATAAGGATGAGTTGGGTATGTTATTTTATTTTCAAAGGTTAGCATAATACCTTAATTACAATATATTTATTTATGATATTGAAATTAAAATTTAAAATAAATTTATATTAGATTTTGTAGATGATGTTTGTAAGGAAAAAAGAAATAAAAGATGGAGGAAGAAAGAGTTGGTCCAAAACATTGATGTGGACGAGGATCGTGTCATGTATTATGATATAATATTGTGATTAAGACTCCAATTAATAAATGAAATAAAATCACTTTATTTGAATGGATGGAATTTTGTTTTGTGTGATGTAATTAATAATACGTGTCATTTTCTGTATCCATAATAATAAAATGGTATATATTTTTCATAATAGATCAAGAAAACCATCATTGCCATGTTGCAATTATTGTCCAGGTTTCTTATCAACATATTATGCCTTCCCATCTAATTTCCAATTCCACTATCTTTAAATCCATTTTTCACTATCAAATTTAACATTATATATATATATATATATATATATATTTACACAATTCCTTTTTATTGTTAATAATATCACAGTATTAGTAATATTTTTATTATTAACTATCTCATGATAAAAACAAGTAAATCTTAATATGATTGAATGCTATAAACACTTATATTAATTAAATATACTATATAAAATTAATAAATGTATCCTTTAATATCAAATAATTTTAAAATGGTTGATAGGATCCAAGTAGTATTAAATATATAATTCAAAAATATTTAATAAAAACTAATATTTTAAATCATGGATGTATAAAATATAAACACAAATTTTAAAATCCTAAATTAAAGATATCATTGAAAGAGATCTATGCAACAATAATTTTAAAAATAAAATAAATATACATTTTAGCAAAAAAAGTTGAATGGTTGAAAGAAAGGTTGGGAATTGCTAAAAAGAAAGAAAGTAATGATGATGGCTTAGTTTAAAGTATTTTCTTGAACCATTTTTTAAAAAAAAAGTGATTAAGTTAATGAGCTTTCCTCTTTTATATTTTGTTTTATGTAATCCCATTATTCTACATTTTAAATCAACACATTCTATTAAATTTAATCCTCCTTTTAGCTCATTTACTTAATAAAATTTTAATATATATATATATATTTGGTAAATATAATGTTAAATTTATAAGTTTAATAAAATAAAATAAAATATTAAAATTATATAGTATTTTATAAAATTTATATTTTATTTTAAATTTTTATAAATCAAATTATATATTGCATCAAATATCATATTTTAAATCACTTAAATTAAATGCGAATTACTCAATTATTTTTCAAAAAATTAAATGTAAATAAATTTTTATAAGTAGAAAATAATCTTAGGTATTTACTTCAACTATATCATCATAATTAAACATAGATAGACACTATGCGCGCATTAAGATTCTCAGCACTGTATGCGCACGTTAGCCATGCATCTCAGCAACCGATTATTACTTGCCGAGCTTTTGCCGAGTAGGCAACAAGAATAGATTGAGAATTTATTTTTAGTTATTTTATCTGTAGAATCTCAAACTGAAAGTGGTTTGTCTGAACCTAAAGGGCCTGGAAAATACCATTTTTACCCTTTTTCTCCTTTTTGAATACTTGGCCTTCTTCTTTTTATATGTTTTTTCAGAAAAAAGAAAATATATGGCCATATGTGTTAAAAGAATCCATAGAGCTGCACAGAAGGAGCAGAAAACAAATAGATCAGTCCCTTTCAATATGCAGAAAAAAATAACAAGTAAATTTTGTACCAAATAATTCACAATAATAGAAGACAGCAGCATTGTGTCAATTAATATCCATTATAATACCATTTATTATTGTAAATGGCTGGGAAAAATGATTCTTTTTCTCCCCTTATAATAAAGATGGGAGCTTTGCATAGCAAATGCTCAAGAAAAAAATAATAATAAAAGATCAGAGCGTTGTTTGTTTATAATTTTTTTCAAAAAAGAAAGAAAGGTAAAGGTTTTGATACAGCATTTGATGGTAAAATATTCGTATTAAGGAGGGAATGATGATATTGGGTTTTGCTTTACTTTACTTCTCCCACTTAGATGATGAGATAATGATGTGCCCAACCTCAACTTTCAAGCGTTGCTGGTCACCATACTGAACCCACACACAGTAGAGAGAGCAAGAGGGGATTGGCCACTCTTTTGATTATTGATTCCAGTTGGGTTATAACAGAAGCCAACTGGGTGTGATTTAGTTTAGTTTAGTTTTTTTTTTTGGGTTTGAGAGAGCAAAAGAAAAGAGTGGCTCTCTTGATGCTACTTTTGGCTGCGCCAAAGCTGTAAGTGATGGAAATAAACTAGAAATAGGAAAGTTCCAATTTTTTTGGCTTACCTCATTAATGATTCCCTTACAGCTGCCTAAAATAACAATTGGGCTTCCTTCAATTTTCGGTCTTGCATGATTAGTTGTTTGTTTTTGTGCTTCTCAAAGGAGGGTTCTTTGGTTTTTTTGGTTTTCTCTTTGATGGGATTTTAATGCCTTTTCATTTAAGAAAGAGAGAAGGGAACTTAGGATTAAGCCCATAAAAGTGGAATACTGAGAAGAGATCATAATTGGGTTGGACCACTTTGTTGTCTACGTTTGGTGTATAATTAGAGCTGTTTTCTTGCAATTTCTGCATCACTGTTGTGTTTCGTTGGTGGGTTTTGCTGATGAAGAATTGATTTTTGAAGAGCAATGTGAGGTGGGCATTCTTTTAGCAACTGTCTCTGGTTCTTGATGAGTTTTGCTGCTGGAACTGGGGTTCTTTTTAAGCTTTCAACAATCTTTGTGAAGATAAACAGGTGGACTCTGCTTAAAATGTCTATGAATTCTAAGCTTTCTGGTTCAAATGGAACACTACCAACAAGTTTCAAGCTGAAGAAGCAAAAAGATCCCTTGCATGGACCAAATTCTGCTAGGAAACGGAGGAGAATACTACTGTTTTTCTGGTTTCTATGTTTTCTCACCATAACCAGCCTTTGGTTTCTCTCCTCCAATTTTAAAAATGGGGCATCTGATGGGAAGAACTCAAATTCATGTGAAGAGAAAGCTCAAGTTTTGCTTCAGCATTTCAATATCAGCAAAAGCCAGCTTCGAGCTCTGGTTTCTTTGTTCTCTGAATCAGATCAGGTGTTGTACCTTTTATCTAGAGATATCTTCTATAAGTCAGAATTCACCTCCTCCAAGTTCTAATTTTTGGATTCATTCTCGAATTAGTAGCTTTTGAATAAGTTGGCCATGTTTACAAATTAGTGAAAATTTACTTGAAAAGTTTGCTGAACATAAGACAATGGTCGTAATCTGAACATAGTGATAATTTTCTTTCTTGTTGAATAGTAATTGAGTGTCAAATATCACAGCCTTAACATGAGCCTTAACATATGCTAGATATCCAATAAATGAACTCGAAGCCTTCCCCGAAATTAACTTACTTATGTATTTTGCTTCAGACATTTGGATAATGTGATGAAACCTACAAAATTTCGGATTTTGTGAGCAAGTTTAAATGTACCCTATAACTCGTGAAAGTTTGTTATACTATAGGATTTTGTTGAAGTTGTAAATAGATTTATATCAGATGCACTGTAGGTTTCATGTTTTCTCAAGTTGGTGAGATCTAATGATCTTTTGGCACTTTCATTTCTAGCAAGTGTCATAAGTGTATTGGACAATGATAGTTACGCACTAATTTGTGTAATTATGACCCTTGAGTTTAGAAAAAGTTAGTCAGATAACTCCCATATTAGAGCAGCATTAAATGTTTTGGCTTGTGCATTTGATTTGTTCTTTAGTGAGTTAAGTTTCACGTTCCAGTAACTGCATTTAAGTAGCTTGCCCATGACGATTGCACTGAATAACTTGGGTGCAATGTAAGGTTGTCTGTTCAAAAGTGACCGTTACTGCATAGTCAGTTGAAGTTTGACCGTTTCAGGTGATTGACTATAAATTAAGTTATTGTATGTTTCGAGTCAGCACTTGGAAAGACCATTCTGCTTAATTTATATCACTTACTTTTTGTTCTTCCTGATCATTATGATCAAGTTCATTGGAAATTCCATGGAAGAATTTGATGAGGTTGTCCATCTTAATGCAGAAGTAACAAAAAAGAATTCACCTCCTAATTTGTGTATCACAGGTAACATCCCTGGAATGCGCCAAACAGTCGGGACCTAGAATGACAACAGATAATGGCATTGCCTGTGCTCTGAAAGCACTTTGTCGGCCGCAAGGCAGATGGGCTGCTGAAGATGTAGAGTCGAATGAGCAATGCCCAGCTGAAGATGAGAACAAATCAAAGGAGCAAAAACAATCACTCAGAGATGAATTGGTATTGTTTGTTCTTTCAACTTTATTGCTGATAGCACTTTGACATGAATTTCTCCCTTGAGAGGTTAGGCGTTCAAGTTTTCAATTCATTGCCCCACACAATATGTGAACTTGATTACTTCATGCAATTGTTTTTTGCAACACTCTTTACATAATCCATACCATTATCTGGTTACCATCGGAAAATAATTCCTGCGTTCCTCTTTGCCTAAATATCAGTTTAGCAGAAATTGTCGGCTACTAGCATGTCTTCAGTATGCTATTAGAAACCCCAAGGATTAGTCAAAGTGGTTCTTTTTCATTAAAAAGAATTCATGAAAGAGAATATTGTACGCCCGAAGTAATTAGTCTTGTGGATTGTTTTGCCTTTTTCTAGAATATCTTGCAAACAAGGACACTGAGGAACTGCAGAGAAGATCAATGTAATACATTGTCCTTTGGTTTGGAAAATTTATGTTGGTGGCTGCTGCTAGTAATAATTATGAGCTACGGTTTATCTATCTTTCATTTAAAATTTTGGAGGAAGAAAAAGCTGAAGGTTGTTCATCCAGAGCCAGTGACTCCGCCGAGGCAGCAGCTGCTGCAGTGGAAACAGCAACAGCTTTCACAGAGTCCTCCCAAAGTTGCTGGGAAGTGGAGGAAGAAGCTTCTCATTCTTTTTGTCCTTCTTGGGATTCTTACGTCTATTTGGTTGTTTTGGCACTTGAACGATAAAATAGTATTGAGAAGAGAAGAGACTCTTACCAACATGTGTGATGAGCGAGCACGAATGTTGCAGGATCAGTTTAATGTGAGTTTAAATCATGTTCATGCCTTGGCTATTCTTGTATCCACATTTCACCATGGGAAAGATCCGTCTGCCATTGATCAGGTGATTTGTCATCTATGCAATTCTGATATTTTTTTGTTACTCTCAAGTTCATTAGACCCGGCATTGTATAATTACACCTTCTGACACGCTCACCAAGTATCTAAGTTTATAGGCTGATGATATTATTTCTGTTTCAACTTTTATATCTTGATGAACCCACCAATCCGTTTGGTTTTTGCATGCATGACTTGCAAAACAATCTTTGCTGGTGGTACCATATCTAATTCTTCTTCTATTGCCATAAATCTAGCAAAATTAGAAAGGGTTCATGAAATGTACACTATTTTTCAAGAACTGACATTGTTTCCATTGAAATAAATGAATCGTCACCGAAGTAGCATGCAGTGCTGGCTGGTTAATGTTAGTAAAGGCTTTCTTTTATTCCACAGAAAACATTTGGCGAGTATACTGAGAGAACTGCTTTTGAGAGGCCATTGACGAGTGGTGTTGCATATGCTTTGAAAGTTCTACATTCAGGAAGAAAACAGTTTGAGAAGAAGCATGGGTGGACAATAAGGAAAATGGAGATCGAGGACCAAACTCTTGTGCAAGATTGTATTCCAGAAAAATTGGATCCTGCGCCCGTCCAAGATGAATATGCACCTGTGATATTTTCTCAAGAAACTGTATCTCATATTGTTTCCATTGATATGATGTCTGGAAAGGTTTGTTCATTCATGCCGATGCCATTGTTTTACTTGTTTCAGTTTTGTTTTCTTCTTCTTTTCTCTGTACCAACTAACTATTTCTGGTGGTGCCACTTCTTCTAAGTGCATATTCTGATACCTTGCCAGCTGTTGATTCTGACATCAAGTCCTATCTATTATTTATAGGAAGACCGTGAGAACATCTTGCGAGCAAGGGCATCTGGGAAGGGAGTATTGACCTCTCCTTTTAAGCTTTTGAAATCCAATCACCTGGGAGTTGTACTCACTTTTGCTGTTTATAATGCTGATCTCCCTCCAAATGCAACATCAGACCAACGAATTGAAGCTACCGTGGGGTATATCTGCCACCTTGAAGAAATTTTTACTTCTTGTTCTGTACTTTCTGTATCCATTTTAAGGTGAGTTGAATTCTGTTAAAGAAAAGGGAAATCAATTAACTCTTGATCTGCGACAATATTTGCATACAGGTATCTTGGTGCTTCTTATGATGTCCCGTCATTGGTTGAGAAGCTTCTGCATCAACTTGCTAGTAAGCAAACAATTGTTGTGAATGTTTATGACACAACTAATGCATCTGCTCCAATTCTCATGTATGGGACTGATTATGTTGATACTGGTCTCTTGCACGTCAGCAACCTTGACTTTGGGGATCCAATGAGGAAGCATGAAATGCATTGTAGGTTAGTTTAAGAAAAAACAAGGTTTATATGTCAGCTCTCAATCTAGTAATAACTCATTTATCATAAATTTAACTGTTTTTCTCTTGGTGCAGCTTCAAGCAAAAACCTCCTTTGCCTTGGACTGCAATAAATGCATCGATAGGTGTCCTAGTTATTACTCTGCTTGTTGGCCATATCTTTTATGCAGCCATAAGCAGAATCGCAAAAGTTGAGGAGGACTATTGTGAGATGATGATGCTCAAAATTCGTGCTGAAGCTGCAGATGTTGCTAAATCTCAGGTGTTTTTTCTAGCGCTTTTGATCAGCTACTTCGTTGGAAATGCTGCCACCATTCCTGAAACTGAATTTGTCTTTATCTTGCAGTTTCTTGCTACCGTGTCTCATGAAATCAGGACTCCTATGAATGGTGTTTTAGGTAATTAAGATAGCTCCCTGCAGTGAAAGTTCTGCCAATATGACACTTGTTAACAAAATTATGCTTTACGTTATATTTCAGGCATGTTGCAAATGCTGATGGACACAGAGCTTGATGCAAATCAAATGGATTTTGCCCAGACTGCCCATGAAAGTGGAAAAGGTTTAATTTCACTGATAAGTCAGGTCCTTGATCAGGCTAAGATAGAGTCGGAAAGGCTGGAATTGGAAGCTGTTCCTTTTGATCTGCGTTCAGTGCTCGATAACATCCTTTCACTTTTTTCAGGCAAATCCAATGAGAAAGGAATTGAGGTAAATGCCAAGATGTCTTCCTTTTGTTTATTCTTCCCAAATTTTTAGTTGAATATTTTTTCCCTCAAACGAACTGGGTGATATCACTGTTTTTGTCAAGAGCAGTTGGCTGTTTATGTCTCGGAACAAGTGCCTGAAGTTGTTGTTGGTGATCCTGGGAGGTTCCGGCAGATAATAACCAATCTTGTCGGAAATTCTGTAAAGGTTAGTTTGAGCAGATATCTACAGTTATATTTATTGTTTGGATAAATGCTTATAAGCTACATGTGAATGGTGTTTGCAAATCCTGCAGCTAAAGCTGTCTAATTGATATATTCTGAATGTTCCAATTTCAGTTCACACGTGACAAAGGCCACATATTTGTATCGGTTCATTTAGCAGATGAAGCAAGAAGCCCATTCACAGTCAGGGATCCAGTGCTAAAACAAGGCTTGACTTCGGTACAAGATATGTTGGACGAAATTGATAATTCATTAAGTGGAAGTCCTGTGGTTGATAGATGGAAAAGTTGGGCAAACTTTAAAAAGTTCAATGGTAAAGATACAATGGAGGATTCTGAAATGATTGCATTACTGGTAACTGTTGAAGATACAGGAGTGGGAATACCTCGGGATGCACAGAGCCGAATTTTTTCACCATTTATGCAGGCAGACAGTTCCACCTCACGAACTTATGGTGGGACTGGAATAGGATTGAGTATCAGCAAATGTCTGGTGGATCTCATGGGTGGTGAGATTGGATTTGTTAGTGAACCAGGCACTGGCAGTACCTTCTCATTCACCGCTTCTTTCAGGAAAGGAGACTGGAGATCCCTGGATACAAAGTGGCAGCCTTATGATCCAACTGTTTTGGAGTTTCGTGGTTGGAGAGCTTTGGTTATTGATAATAGAAGTGTTCGAGCTGAGGTCAGTAGATATCATCTTCAGAGGTTGGGAATTTCTGTACATATAGCTCCCAGTCTGAAATCTGCATGTTCTTGCCTGTCTGAAAGTGGCAACAACAGGTACATTCTTGTGAAAAAGTCATTTTGCATCAAATTCCTATCAAGCGATTATCACTAGAAACTTTGTTTCCTCGTATCAAATCTAGAATATGAGACATTTTCAAATTTCTAACATATATGGTTATAAAGATTATCATCACCTTTTTCACAAGGAAGCAACAGTTTGAGTTTTCATTACCATCCGTTTATTTTAGCTAATCTGTGACATTTTTTTGAACAGTGCCATACCAGATATAGATCTGGTTTTCATTGACAAAGATGTTTGGAATAATGAAAATGGAACTGTTTTCTGTGATCTATTGAAAGAGTCGAAGCAACATGTTGGGAGTGAAAGCATGATACATCTTCCAAGGATTTTTCTCTTGGCTACAACGTTGAACCCTGATGATCGCTGTGAATTCCTGTCAGCCAATTTAGTCGATAACATAATTATAAAGCCGCTTAGATTAAGCGTATTAATTGCTTGCTTCCAGGAAGCCATTGGAAGTGGCAAGAAAATTCAAGCTAATAAGAAGAAGCCTTCAACTCTTCAGAATTTACTAAGAGGAAAGAGAATTTTGGTGGTTGATGATAATAAAGTGAACAGAAGAGTGGCAGAAGGAGCTCTGAAGAAATATGGAGCAATCGTGACGTGTGTGGAGAGTGGCAAGGAAGCTTTGGAACTTCTAAAACCACCACACACTTTCGATGCTTGTTTTATGGATCGCCATATGCCCGAAATGGATGGGTAAGCTATTTACTTTTCCTTATAATGGCCAAATGATTTTAAACATTTGCTCCCTCATCGGTCAAACAAATCCTCGCCTGTAAATATCATGAAGTTCATATTCTCTTTGTAATTCTGCAGGTTTGAAGCTACCCGGCAAATTCGGGCCAGGGAGAAGCAATTCAATGAGCAAATTGCATCCAGGGAAATATTGATGGATATGTTTGGAAATAGGACGTATTGGCACACACCGATACTGGCAATGACGGCTGATGTGATTCAGGCAACAAATGAAGAATGCAGGAAGTGTGGGATGGATGATTTTGTATCGAAACCATTTGAAGAAGAGCAACTTTACAATGCAGTGGCTCCTTTTTTCGAGTCGGGTTGAGATAGTTCCTTTATAAGTCAGTTATTACCTGTTTACTTTGAGCCAGCTGACTGATCTGCTGAATTTACTTCTAATCGGAAAGCATTTGGTTGGCTAACTAACAACCACTCCTACGTTTACAAGGTTGCAGATCAAAAAGCCCGCAACATATGCTTTTCATATTTCTATGCCTGGTAAGATAAAGTCTATTGGTGAAAGAAATTCTGGAAAACGGATTCTGCTTGGTCAGGACTGTCTTTAGTGCCTGTAGTGATTTTCTTATTTTATTTTGTTCTGATCTCCTTTCAGTTTTACTGTTCTTCACAGGTTGGTATCGCAGGCCTATCATTGTGTCACCAAATTCCCATGCCAATCCCTTGACAGGCTGTTTCGCTATCAGTGACAGTATGACAGATGACAGATTGTTGGGTATGATAGGTGCCTGAATTCCAGAGATAAAGAATTCCGCTTTAGATCTTCCGTTGATTCATGGATCCAACAACTTTACTTTATGGGGGAGTTTAAGATTGAAGAACTACTCTGATGATTGAATCCATTCATGACACTAATATTCATCTTCACATGAAGAGAAGATCCAAATAACTGAAGGAGGCAATTTGCAGAAAGAGGGGGATCAGTGGATCATCTGTGGAAACTCGAAGCAATTGTTCCTTCTTTGCCTGATGTGATGAATGCTACCTGGTACTTGGACAAACTATACAATGAAGCTAGTATTTTCACGTTAAGCAAATGATACGAAGTAACTACACGGAGGTGATGCCTTCCTGAAAAAGCCATCATCTTTTCTCCTGATTTCTTGTTTATATTTGGCATAGCATTCACAGTTTCAAGTTCTTTTCCTCATTTAATGTCTAAATAATTGTTTGAATCTGCTTATACATTGCTCTTGAATGAATCAAACCCTTCATTTCTGCAAGTTTTCATTGAATCTCGTCATAGTCGATGTCAACATACCAAAATTCAGTAAAGAGAACACTTTTTTAAGACCATGATTGATATTAAAAACTCGATATTATCTCGAAACTATTCTAGCACAATCGTATATTTGTATAATAACCCTCATGTAAATTCGACACAAATAAAATATAAGAATTAAATGACAGTTGAATAAAGTAGGAGTGGTTCTAGAAGTTGAAGGGAAGAGTAATTGCAGTCACCAAGAATGAATAAATGCCAATACCATCAAATCGCATATAGGAATGAATATATACTTAATATTTATGAATTATCGTTGTTTATATTTTCCAAGAATGAATCTTAATTGCACGTATAAAATAATGTAATATTGACTTTAATGAAAAACAAAAGGACAAGAAGATATTTGATTTGTCAAACATCACTTTATTTAGTTGCAAGTCATCTCATCTACAGATGTATGATTCTTCAAAGCATGAAGAATAAAAAATATTAAAATCATTTCATTTTATTTTTTTAAAAATGAAATACTGTCTGGAATAGAGAGATTAATATGAAAGGGAGAAAGGGGTTTGTGCGAGTTGGAGTTGTCTTTTGCGATCAAATTCCGACAAATGACTTTGAACAAGTTCCCGTAAATAAAGATGCTCTCTTTTTCTTACATTTACTTTCGGACATTTTAGTTGCAGAGAATGTCAATCGCTTTCTTTATGTAATAATTATTTTAAATTTATGATTGTTATTTCCTTGACTAATTGAAAGAATCTTGTAATACTGAAACTTGCTTCTTCTTCCTGTCTTTAAACCATGCTCTGCTGACTTCCCTCTGTTTCTTTCATGTCCTACTGTTCCTAAATTAACCGTAAAAGAGGGGTATGTTTAACATGTTTGCAGTGAAGTTTTGTTTGCAATCACAAGGAGAAAAAGCGATAAATACTTTTCTGTTCGTTTTTTTCTTTTAATCTTAAAATTTGGAGTTGAATTTCTCTGTTTTGGATCGAGTTCATTAATCTTGGGGTCGTTGAGGTTTGTCACTTTCCGAGAAACATAACGCAATAAAGCCAAAAATGGGTCGGTGGTGATTCTGTCAATGATGGAACAATTCTTATCACAATAATCAGTTCCTTTTTCAAGGTTCCTGTCTTCTGACTCTAAATTACAATTTGAATTACAGAGTCTAGCTTTTGTTTGACCAACAAAAAGTCATATTATTTTAGAATTGACAGACCCAAGAAATAGATGGTGTAATGGAGGTTGGCTAAGCCATCAGGTTTTACCTTCAGTTACATGCTCTTCAGTAATCTGGTTTTATCATGCTGAGAATTTGTATTGTTTCTGGGTTATTAGTATCGGCTGTCATGGTTGCTCTTTTTGGTGTTTAATTGCAGCAGTCTGAAGTTTTATGTTGGAATTGGAGACCTCTGGTTAAGATGAAATAGCACCTTGCAGCTCCTACAAGCATAGTGTTGGTTGGTTGCTTTTGAGAGTGAGGTTATTTCACTTTCCTTGCCTGCAAATGATGGACTGACTTTTCACTTATGGGCTTGAAAGAATGGGATTGGTCTGCTTATGCTTCAGTTGAAATATATTTCTTTTTGTGATTTTTTGGATATCTTTGTTGTTTCGAGTATGAGGCTTCATTCAATATAGTTCTTTGTTGCAGATTATGGCAGTTCACAGCGTCCTCCAAAGTGATCTCATCTGGAAATTTAGGTAAATGATTTTGGAGCTGCTGACCACTATAATGAATATCTGTTGTTGCTATAAGGATCATTTAACTGATCTTTCAGAGAGCTTCCAAACCTGCCATAAAAACTGAAGCACGGATGATTGTTTGGTGCATTTTTTACAGCTTGATCATCCTGCTGGAAATGTTTATCTCCCTGTTTTTAAACCAGGACAAGGCAAACTGATCAGGTTTGATGCAAGCATCACAGAAATTCAGAAGCAGAGGCATGTCTGGCAGATTGTTGCATCGGCCAATGCATGAAATCGAGGCCCATTGCATGCCTCAGTTCCAAGTTCTAGACCACCAACTATGCTACAGTGCAAGCAGTCGAGGAACATATTTATCCATTCTGAATTCTCGTGATAAGTACTGGACCCTGGAGTCGTCTTCTGCAAATGGCAATTGTACTATTTACAACTCGCCATCAACCACCAGTTTCTTACCTGATGGTAGTCCTGTCTCGCAGCAAGAGTCTCGATCATTCCCGTCCGAGCTGTTCCGTTCTCCAGATAGCTGTGGTTCTCCAATAAGTGGTTCCTGCATAATTGATGATGTCAAGGACTTCTGGAACAAGTTGAGAGAATTAGAAACTGATTTGTTCGATCATGATTCTGGAATGATTGGCAGCACCTTTCAGAATGAGACAAATATTGAGACACTGGAAATGGATATTTGGAGACGAACATTGGAGGCAGTTCCTAGTGGAGACATAAAGCATGTTCTAATTACTTGTGCAAAAGCTGTGTCCGATAATGATCTGTTAATGGCACAATGGCTAATGGATAAATTGCGACAAGTTGTGTCAGTTTCGGGTGAACCAATTCAAAGATTGGGTGCATACATGTTGGAAGGGCTTGTTGCTAAACTGGCATCCTCCGGGAGTTCAATCTATCAGTCTCTGAGATGCAAAGAACCAGCCAGCGCTGAGCTGCTCTCGTACATGAACATTCTTCATGAGGCGTGTCCGTATTTCAAGTTTGGATACATGTCTGCAAACGGTGCTATTGCAGAAGCCATGAAAGATGAAAACAAGGTGCATATCATTGATTTCGAAATTGGTCAGGGGAATCAATGGATTCCTTTAATCCAAGCATTTGCTGCTAGACCAGGTGGGCCACCTCATATTCGTATCACAGGTATTGATGATTTTGCATCTGCAAATGCTCGTGGTTTAGAACTGACTATTGTAGGGAAGAGGCTAGCCAAGCTTGCCATGTCAGTTAAGGTTCCGTTTGAGTTTCACACTGCTGCGATGCCTGATTGTGATATTCAGATAAAGAACCTTGGTGTTAGGCCTGGGGAGGCTCTAGCTGTGAATTTTGCATTTATGCTTCACCGCTTGCCTGATGAAAGTGTCAGCATTCAGAATCATCGTGATCGGCTACTGCGGCTAGTTAAGAGCCTGTCGCCAAAGGTGCTAACCCTTGTTGAGCAGGAATCTAACACAAATACAGCTGCATTCTTCCCTCGGTTCGTTGAGACACTAAACCATTATGCAGCAATTTTTGAATCAATTGATGAAACTCTACCAAGAGAGAATAAAGAGCGGATCAATGTCGAGCAGCATTGCTTGGCAAAGGATATTGTTAACATAATAGCATGTGAGGGAACCGAGAGGGTCGAAAGGCATGAACTTCTTGGAAAGTGGAGGTCAAGGTTCAGAATGGCTGGCTTTACACCATACCCTTTAAACTCCTTGGTAAATTCCACAATCAAAACACTTCTGGAGAGCTATAGCAATAAATATAGACTTGAAGAGAGGGACGGGGCTCTATATCTTGGTTGGATGAAGAGAGATTTGGTGGCATCTAGTGCATGGAGGTGAAAGCTTGAGAAGGATTCCCTCTGCTTCAGGTTTTTCTTCCTCTTTTTTGTGGTCATTGTCTCTTTGCTTGTTAAGAATTTTGGGTGGAAGGTGTGATCTTTAGTCATTAATTCTCATATAAATGTTGAAAGAAGGCCATTTGCTTGGAGGCCATGAAAGCAAATGCCTTGGAACATTCTGCTCCGTGTGGCCTGGACTGAGCATAAGGCTAGTGGTTTTTGTATGGTCAGAATAATTCTCATTTCATGGAGGATCAAGTGTTCGGTTCCAAGGGGTCACCTTGTGGAAAAAGAAAAAATATGACAGGATGAAACTATGATTCAATGTAAACTGTAAAAATAGTTACCAGTTTAATCACGAAAAGGAGACTAAGCATCAAAAATGAAAAAACGACCTTCACAATATTTTAATTGGAGCAAAGATATTAAACTTACTCCATTTATCAGAGGTAGGATAATTCAAACCAAAAGCTTGGAATCACCACCCCAGTAAGATGGTAAAACAACTCATATTTGCAAGAATAGAGTATCAGTGAAGCATGACAAGCAATGGAATGGTTATAATGACATATGGTGAGGATCCTATACATCTGGTAAGGATTATTTTATCAATTGTAATAATTTACATCATGCAGTTCTCATCTACAAATCAAACTATTCGAATTAGCTTTGAACAGGCTTGGTATTTGGTATGCATTGCTCGTTGTAGATTCCTCTCTTGCACCTAAAATAATAGTACAAACCACGCAAGAATTTAAGTTCATTTCTTGGTAGTTACCGGGGCCTTGTCAAGTTGCTCACTTGATCTACCCTCAGAAACTGAACTGGTGTCGACAGCCGCCTGTTCACCTGTGCCATTGGTACTTTCGCTTCCTTCTGTAGCGATCGACTCACTATTTTGTAACTCATTTGATTTGTTATGATGGTCTGGACCTGAACTGATGATGATGTCAGAGCTGCTAACATGGCTTCCTTTAGATGCTTTTCTGGACTCATCACATTGCTCCTCTGAGTTTCCACCAGGGTCCAAACGACGAACTCCGTCGCATCCTCCTGGCTTAGCACCCGGGTCACGGCCAGGAACAGGAATTGGATAATTGTTAAGACCAGTTGCATTATGAGTTACAGTCCTTGAAGGAGGCATATCGTGATCGTGCTTTCCCTCGTAACTAGTTATAACAACTTTGGAGTCATGAGATGCTCTCTCCACATGCTTTTTAGCTGGGCATCCAGGACTTGAGCACCTGTAGTAGCTCCTACATAAAACGAGACCAGAACTGGCATAAGCAAAATTCTTAAATGTTACATGGCTTCAAATATGGGCTTTCTATTTCTTCTTGATATCATTAAGCAGGCTTCACTAGTAATAAGATAATCCATAACATGAGGTGCAACAGAGTTCGTAAACCGAATGTTACAGCACCCAAGTTTGCATAAGCGCACATGACCATAAAAGTTTAACTATTTAACGTTTACCTTGGATTTGGATTGCCTTTAACTAATTTTTGCCCATATTTGCGCCAACGATACCCATCATTCACGATATCAACCTCACTTCGTGTTTGGACTACAAGACGTTGTTCACAACTTGGTTTATCCACAGGATTAGGTTCTACATTAAAGTTGCCTTTCTTCCTGCTCAATTAATTTGCCGAAAACAGCAAGGTTAGCTCATACTTATGCCAAGTCAAAATCTACTTGGTTATTTGATCGACTTACTGTCTTTTATAGCGTTGATCATCATCAGTATCAACCTCATCTCTTATCCTTGTTGATCCTGATAGTGCACCTTTCAGATCTTCGCTTGATGCAACGGTTGAAGTCTGAGTGCTACTCATTGGCTTGGATAGACGAGTTACAGGATTTTCTGCATCATTTATTTGTATTTCACATGAAATTAAAACAAATCACGTACAGGTAAAAACTGAAATTCAAGATGCAGTTGTTTCTGCCATTACCTTCCTTGCTAGTTGATAAAGGTTGCCCAGCCTTCTCTTCAAGAACCGACAACACAAAGCCGACAGCTAGTGGAACATTGTGTTCAGGTTTAGGATGATGATGCGGACCAAAGTAAACAACATCCACAACCTGACCATCATGTGAACGTTCCAACTGTTTCTTAACTTGACAGGTTGGGTGCGTACATTTGTAATAACTCCTTATAAATTCATTTCCTTTAACAAGTTTCTGACCATATTTTCGCCAATGATATCCATCCTCTGACACTTTCTCACGTACAATAGGAGTTCTTCCTTCCTGACCTGATTGCTTGAAACTGGAACCATTACCCGGGGTCAGTGAGACTTTGCTTGGCGCCAACGAGGAGATGCTTCCTTCTTTATCTAACTGTGATATGCGGACACCGGCTGAAGCATTAGGATCCTGCAAAGATTTATCAGAGGCGACTTTTTCTTGTTTTTGAGACACATGAAGTTTATTATCTTGGTTCTGTCTTGCTACGTGACAGCCATTATCTGCGCTCTGCGTTTTCTGCGAATCATCAGAAGCAAGTTCATCCAGATGCTCCCCCGAAGAAACCATTTGCATTTCCAGAAAACACAACAAAAATGTAGAGAGAACAACTCAAGGTGCTTGCTTTCACTGCAACTGACTGCATAATCGAATGAATGCTACATTCTTTTAATACCTGGGAAAGCATCCAAGAAGATAAATTACACGCCAATAGAAAAAAAAAGTTCAAAATTCAGATGAAATTCAGCAACCAAGAGAAATAAAATAGAACACTACTCCACCATTGCATTTCTTATCGCAATTCCCTCGTAAACAAAAACAGTGGATAAGATGTTTCTGTAACACTCCAAATCCCACTAACCTGACTAACTTTCAAGCCTAAACCATTAATCGAAAATAATTAACCTAAGTTAATGGTTGAGCATTAGTTATTATAAACCCTTTCATCTTTCCACAATCTTTTCATGTCAACAAAATACCTTTTCTTATTTGCATCAATCCCGTTTCGTCACCTCCCAAGTAAAATCCAGCACTGGATCCCTACAATAATCTGCTTGACAATTTCACTTCTTCAAATAAGCATATTTAAGTTTGACATGGTTAAAGAAATGCATATATTTTATAAAATTTTACTTCTCTCAAGAAAGTTGTCTTTTCCAAGGCAAGAAATAATAATAAAAAGAACATTCAGCTATGGAAAAAAGGAAACCCTATACTGCAGTTTAAAGATCAGACAAAAGAAATTTCAGGAAAACCTTCTCAAATAAAGATCACTGAGCATTACTCTCCAAAAAAAAAAAAAAGAAGAATTTAAGCAACGTGCAGATTGTCAAGAAAATTGAGCAAAAATAGTTGACTAATCAATTGAAAAAATAATTAGTTTTTGTCCCCAGCTTATTTAAATAAACCAGCCAAAAGATTCAACTATGTTAACCAAAACTAGTAAGATTTTTGAAAAGAATTTCAACTTTCTGTCAATTTCTTACATTTTCTCAGTAACCAAACACCATATACTGTACTGACTGAGAACCCAAATTTCTGTATCTATAACTCAAATTCAAATCAACCATCATATATATACACATAAATAAATAAAAATCGAGCCATAAACAATTAAAATAAAAATTATACTAAAAATTTTAAGAAAGAAAAATAAATGAGAGACGAACCATCAAATGGAAGCTTCCAGAAGTTTTCTCCAGTAGAATTCAGTGTCAGTAAGTTGGAGTTCGAGGGTCTCGATATTAAACAACAAAAACCAAAATTAGAAAAAAAAATTAAAATAGGAAAGGAAATTAAAGAAATAAATTAGAAAGTCTAATCCATAATCAGAGAAGAGACGAGACGAGAGGAGACGAGAGAGAGAAAGAAAGAGAAGAGCAGAGAGGAAATGATCGAATGTGGTGAAGGAACAGTTTAGAGAATCTGTTCCTCTCCGTGCTCTTTTTGTGATTTTTGCTGTTGCTCTCTTCTTTTTCATCTCGGCCGTTGGATTGGGATTAATGGATGGTTCATACCGCTTCGAGCCTGTTTGGAATAGACATTTGTGCTTAAATAATAATTTTGTTTTAAAAAAAATGAATTATAAAAATGGTTTAATAAATATCTTTCGTAGTCATTCTTTTTAAGGAAATGCAAGTTCATGTATTTAATTATTTTTAATATTTTGTTAGTAGAATTCAGTCATGGTTTTTCGTTGATGGATAAACCCATGATTTTAATATTTAAATTATTTATAATACATTTTAAATTGATTGTTGTTGGAGTCGAATATTATGTTCATCAAAACATAGCAATAGCATTATAGTTTAATAATATAAAAACTCAAATTTGAATTATTCTCCAAAAAAATATATATTATTGAGAATAATAATGAAATATCAAAATCTAAACTTGGTCAGGTATAATACCATTGAAATTTACAAGATAAAAAAAGTTGATGGTTGATAAAATTGGTGGCATTTGATACTCTTTGAACAGCAAGGGCCGCCCATATGATCGATCCTACTGCAGACAGGGAGAATCCCTTCACCTACACGATACTTGCCCAAAAACAGGAATAACAGCCTCAACGATTCTTTTTTCTTTTACCTGGTCACAGGTAGCATGTGAAATTTTCTAATCAAACCCATGTCAAACATGGACTCCGCCACCTGTTTTTTATTATTCTTTTTCAACTTGGGATGAATACGGAAGGTGGGATTTCAACTTTGCATCTTAAAACCTCATCAGAGATACATCACTAGATCACGACACATTGGCCGTCGATCCAAATATAGCATAGCTCATCAACCAGGGCATGTTTATGAATTGCAGCACCAATCTACCACAGGCCAAGTGTACCCGGGAATCAAATTGTAATAGGTTAAATGAAATTACCTTTGCAAGATTGTCTTCCATAATTGTGGATTCGTTTTGGTTCGCTATGGAAAATTTCCAAATTTGTCGCTTAATATTGTTTTCGCTCTCACTGCTTTCCCAAAACGGACATGAGACTTGTCGAACAAGTACCAATATCTCGCAGGCAAACCCATGATCAACCATGTAGATCGATCATCAGTTAGCATATATCTTCAGGTATAAGCCTTCGCAATAGGCTACATCTGGACTTATCCCAAGAAGAAATGGGTTGGCCTCAAAATATCTCCAATTGTCCCAAGAAGCATGCTACGAAACAAATTCAAAATAAGATGAAGCCTTTACGTTTGATCGTTCTTCAGAGAATTTCTTTCGAACTTCATGTCAGAGAAAAGCAAGGTGACAAATCTCAGGAGCTAAAAACACAGCTATTGTCTTTGCTTCCTCTCATGTACAGCGACCCACCCAAATTGAGAAAAATATGCTTAAATAATCGGAAAGAAAGTAATGATGTCGACTAAATGGCAAAACTAGCATGCTAGATCCATCCAAAAGTATCAGAAAAAATGTTTTCCCAATATCTGACTTACCTGTCACTGCATTAATGAATGCTTTTCCAACATCTGATTTGCTCCCAATCCCTGAAAAAATGTTTTAAGCTATAACATGCTTGGACAGCATATAAAGTCTCAGTAAATTTAGTACTAGCAAAACTTGATGAGAGTCACAAAGCAAGTGTCCAATGCATCAAGATAAGCTCAAATTCAAGCTTTCCCTGTCCATCTGAACTTTACGCGGCAGTCTTCATAGGCGATTCACCATAATCATAATCTTCTCCAAGTGAAATTTCACATCATTAATGACACTGAAATGAAATACAAAGCAAATAATGTTGGACACCCATCCGGAAGTGAAAAATGCACGAATCCGGAGAAATGTGAATCAAAAGTTGCATAAAGCAGGCATTATTTTCAATATGAGAAACGATATTTTCCTCAACAACTAGTCGTTCATATTACATAGCCAGGATGCAGTCAAATTTTTATATGTTACATGCACCAAACTGAAAGAATGCATCCATTATTTACTACCTCGAAATAAGATGAGACGCAAACATGGACTAGTACTTCTAATGCATGCCAATGACTGTATGAGCGATAAAATGACTGTATTGGTCGATAACTAGACGAATCGATCTTCAAGTCGAATGAATGACAATAACAAAATATTCATAAAAAGAAAGGATTCTTATTTCTTGGTCAAATGAGTCTCCAATTGAAATTTTAAGAAAATCTCCAAAGCTTCTAGCCATGTCAGAGATAAACAGAGAGAAACAGAAAGTATGTGAACCCCACTTCAAGCACTGCTATAGATAAACAGAGAGAAGCGGCACATATTCAAAATAAGAAAGAGATAACATGGTAGCCTTGAAGCCTCAACAAGTGGAATCTGGTGACTTCGATCATGAAATGAGACGTAGCAGCCAACAAGGCAGACAGCAACTGCAGGGCACTAGACTTGCGTATGGAGGAACATATTTAGAAGTAAATGAAACTTGAATTGATGAAAAGGTTGAAAATATAACTTCATTTAAAAATAAAGTTCACAATAGAAGTGTATAGAACAACTACCCATTAACCAAACGACCAAAAACAAATCATTTTGATTTGCCCTGCTGCCCGCGCTCTAGCTCTTGCCATCTCATACGTTTAGCCAGGTTGCTCTTTGATTTTTGAGGCAACAATAACCCGAATTTTCCCTTCCTCTTGGCTTCTTGATTCCTACCACATTTAGTTGGCTTGCCCCATGGTGTTTGAGACACCCTCCCAAAGGAGCCACTACTTTTGCTCTTACCCTCACCACCACCATGAGGATGATCGACTGGATTCATGGCCACACCTCGAACCACTGGCCTACGACCCAACCATCGGCTCTGACCAGCCTTCCTAAGCTTGACAGTATTATGACCAGGGTTCGAGACTCTACCAATGGTGGCTCGACAGCGAGAATCAATCAGTTTTTCAACTCCTGAAGGCAGCTTCACCAAACAGTACTTGTCAGTTGGCTCTTTCATGATCTTAGCACAAGTGCCAGCAGCTCTAACGAGCTTCCCGCCTTGACCTGGGTTCATCTCAATGTTGTGGATAAACGTACCGATACGCATAGAAGCCAGCGGCATACAACTACCTACTTGCGCATTGATATCCAGATGAACCATCTGTTTCTTCATCTTCTCTCGAAACGACATCATTTCACCAGCATCTATTCCATAATTTGCAAAAAAGAAAAAAAAAAGCGAAAAACAACGATAATAAATTTAAAGTGCTGGTAATAAAGAACCCACAAACATGATTGGAATGAATTTACAAGAAGAAGTTCAATGCAAAGTGTTATTCTAAAACATTTCAATTCTGTGGTATATTTAACAGCGTAATTCAGAGCAAGCAAAGGTTACCAGCGGAGAGATAGCGGAAGGTGTAGACGGAAGGGGGAGAAGATTCTACGAGTCTATTGAAGATAGAGGAAGAAGCGGAGCGAGCTCTCCATAATAGAGCCATTGATGGATTCTGATCTGCTGTTTTCTGGCGGTTAGGGTTTTCTTTTTGTTGTGATATATTGGATAGGAAAGGAGGCAGTAACTCGGGCCTTCTGCTACATCCTCCTCCAAGCTGTGTCAAAAATTCCTTTTTTTTTTTAATGAATTATTATTTATTATTATTGTGTTGATAAAATTCATATTTACTATTAATAAACAAAATATATTAAATTAGCGTTTATTAATAATTAATGTTTATAATGTTACATTATTTTTATGCAAAGAAATAAACAGTTAAGTAATTTTGCTTTTCCTTTATATATTTATTAAAATTATTTGAAATTATTCTTAGATGAATGTTTCTAAAATTAAAAAAAAGATTGAATTTAATAATAAGTTATGTTGTGTTGTAATATGAGATGTATAAATTTTATTATTAATTATTATTTCTAAAAAATTGATATTATATGATTAAGTCATTTGTTGATTTGATATGCATTTAATGCTGCACCAGATTGAATTGGAGAAGCAAAAGCTGTTGTTTGAAGCAATTCTTGATGGATATTACAAAATTTGGAAAACAAAAATATCAGCAACTCTCTGCTATGCAATTCCCACGACTCGAACCGCTCCTTTTTAACAGGCTGCCCTTGACAAAAAGGCAAGCAAAGTTTATTCATAAACTGCCATTGTAGAGGACTTGATCATCTTCGTCTTCTTCTTGTTATTGTTTTATGCAGACATGAGACAAGGAGGTGGAACCATCTTTCCAGTGATGCGAGGCTTGACATTGAGGCATGTAGAGGAAATTTGGCCTTGTTTTCCTTTATATTTTAAGTTGATATTGGCAAGTGACACGTTCTGGCATGGTATTCCTTGGCTGCATATAAGTTTTACTGCATCTTTTGTTGCTGATGTTCCCTTTATGTTCTTGAAGCTCACGTTGTGGATCTTCACCCTCGACGGTATCTTTTAGTTATCGTATAATCAAAGAAATGACATTAATTAGCCACAGCAAGGTAATGCATAGAATTCTTTGTTAAGGTAAAAGCAAAACAAGGAACGTAAGTACCTTTGTCTGACATCTGCCATGAGGGCAGTATTGTTGATCAATAACAACTGGGTTGCTCACATTGTTCATGACTATGTCCTCGAAATGCAATTCTGAGGCAATACCAGTAGGGGAAGCAGGCCATGTTTTAATCCTCACACCATTTGTGGTGCTTGTAAGCTTACAATCTTTTACTTTAACTCCAAAAACTGGTTGCTCGTCATGGTATCTTCCAAGACTTCCAATGCTGATTCCATGTCCTGGTCCGCAGGTTACTTTCTCTATAGCTACTTGCTGGCTACCTTCTCCGATCGATATACATTCGTCGCCAGTTTTAATATTCGCACCGATGATTTTCACCACGCTAGATCGGCCGATGTGTATTCCATCTGTGTCCAGGCTTCTTTCCGGTGCATTGATCACTACTTTTTGAAGGGTAATGTTGTGGCAGTTCAAAACAACCATATGGTAAAGTTTGCTGTTTACCGAGGTTATGCCTTGGATTTTTGCATTGCTGATGGATGTGAATCTTATATTCTGCAAACACAAAAACACGAGTCAAAAACAAACTATTGGGTTGACAAGATTCGTTTCATAAACAAGCTGAGTTCAAGCTACAACTTGACTCGATTCATCGTATACTTACGCTAGGGAGAGAGCTGCATTTTCCAGTCCTGACGCAATTTGTTCTGGACCAGTGAATGGAACCTTGCCCATCAAACGTTCCTCCTCCAACAACTTTTAAGCCGTCAATCTTTTTGAAAACTACCCAACCATCTTGTACCTTGAATCTCTCCATGTCCACCGGGGCGAAGATATATCCTTGAACCTGAACAGTTACGGGGTTTTTGCAGGGACCCTGGAAGGTGACAGGACCAACCATATACTTCCCTTTTCCTATCACCACCGTGCTTGGAACCTCTGATTCGCATGCATTTTGCCAAGCTATATTCATAGCCTACAAAACATTATAAACAATCTTAATTTAGTTAATCACAACTTAAACAACCTTAAATTCTAAATTATATAAAATAATCAAAATGTTAACTTAATTTACAAACTAAAGGAAATCGCACCTGACTATCATCAGTCTTCCCATCTGCCTTAGCTCCATAATTTTTTATATCAAATTTTTTCACAGCAAACTTTCCACACTGTGCTTCGGTTAGCAACAGGAACAACGACAAAAGATATATAGCTTTTCCAATAATCTTGGAACCCATCTTTATGCTCTTTACAGACCCTTTTTTCTTAATTTTCTTTTTACTTTTTCTTTTTTTTTTTTACAATTTTCTGAGGAACTTGCTTAGCTTGCTTAAACAACCATGAATTCCATGATTTTATAGAGTTATGAATAAGCCTGGCCACCACAAAATTAGCACAATGCATGGGTTTACTTGTTCATATGGGCAATCTATTTTTGGGTATATTAAGCTTATTTTGCTCAAGCAAATTGATGGAAAGTAACTGTAAAGTGGATCTTGACAAATTCTATATTATTTGTAATTATCTCATTTAATTATATTTATAACTATTTTATAAATTAAAATATAATTATTTTTATTTGAAAAGAATATGTAAAAAAATAATTAATCTCAAATGATGTTTGGCGTAGGGTATTAACGTGAATCATGTGAATGGTGGAACCAACTCATATGCTTGATTAAATTTGATAAACAAGAATATCTTGTATTAAAATATATATTTTTATATCATATTTTAATATTCAAATTAAATTATAAAATTATGAAATTAAAATAAATTATATGTATTAATCAGAGATAATAAGATTTTATCTTTAAAAATCTTTTATTTATGAATTTTGAATTAATATGTTGGAATGATTAATTATATCTGTAAAGTTGAATATTAAATATAATATTTGTTTTAAAACTTATGGATAATAAGTGGATATATATTTTGAAGAAAAATTATAATAAATATCATAATAAAAACAGCAAAATTCCCATGATTATATATATATATATATATATATATATGGTATAGATGGCACCACAAGTAGTGGAGTAAAATTATAAAATATAAGAAAGTTGAGGGAGGGCTGACTCTTATTTTCTTCTTTATATTTCCCACTAAATATGGACATAAATAAGACCACATCATTACTCATTCCCATGCCCTCAACCCCTTTGCATTTCAAATGTTCCACTCTATTAGCTCACCTAAATCATCACTAAATTCACTGATTAATCATGTTAATTGCGATTTAAGTATGTGCAATCAATACCCATTTGTGTTTGTCATTATGAGTTCTAAATTTGGATGCCGTTAATTGGCCATTCTAAGGATAATGCTCTAATTGATTGCAAGTACATAAAAGGACTACTCTAGCAGTATGATGCATGTAAATTATTCATTTTTTTTATAGACCCATAAATCTTATTTGGATACTTATAATTTAAATTTATATAATTTATTTTTTAGATTTTATCTGTATTATATAAATTATTTATATATCATATAAGATCATGTAAGGGGAATTTTGAAAATATTATCATGAATGGAAAAAAATTGTATAAAACTAGCATGTTTTTTGAAAAATTCTTGAAATAACATTATTAAAAATATTAATAAAAATAATATGTTTTTAATGCTTAACATAAGTTAATTGTAAAAATAATATATTTATTATTATTATTATAAGAAAGACGGTATAGTATAAAATATTAGAAAATTATCCAACATCAATTTGATAATTTTGATATAAGAAGAGTGAATAATGAAATATTATAAAGATGAATTATAGAATAAATATATATATATATATTAAAGAGGGATGTGGGATATATCATATATAGAGGAGTAATGATATAAATGATGTAATGGAATAAATCAAGAAGAAGGTGGTATGAGCAAATTCTATAGTGTCTGATAAAGTAGAGGCTGCTAAGCTTGTATCTTATGGAATTTGTTCCCATATCTTTCATTTATTCATAAAAAATTACAATTAAATTAAACATTAAAGGGAAAAAGAATCATATAATTACATGCTTTAATCACAATATATACCTAATTAATCTACTAGACAAATTTTGTCTCTACTCCAAACCACAACTTAGATGCTGCATGTTGCTTGAAGGATAGCATGGGAAGGTGGGATCTTTTTCCAGGCAGATCGATTTTCCATTCAAACATTAACAAATCTATATATATATATATTCATACATGCTATACAACAATGATGCATCCCCTCCACCCCCAAAAGCCACAAACAAAACATTCCCCACTCATTAATTTAATTCAAGTTGTTTTTTTTTCTATTTTAATTATTCTTTTTCTAAGATTATAAAATCATCTTTAAGGTTTTAATTTGCTTTTAGTTTGATAAGAATATTTTCAACGTATTTTATAATTTTTGAAAATTTTTAAAAAAATCTAAATATTAAATTGATGTATATTTGATATTATATTTAATAGTAATAAATTATATTATAACAAAAACTTGTGGATATTATACATTATGTGTACTTTTTTTTTAAAAATATATTTTATATTTCTTAGTTTTTTATTCAGAAAATAGATATAATTATTAATAACTAAACAATACTTAACCAACTCTTAAGTATGATTAGTTTATAGGAATAAAAATGATATGATTATATATTGTGGTATAAATTAATTTTTAAAATATAATAAACATAATTAATTATCATATGTTATATATATAATTATGATATTTTAAAAAAATAAATCTTTTAGGATATGATTTGATTTGATTTGGTTTATGATTTTTATGCATAAAATATATCATGAATTTGTGGAATTTTCATTATGATTTTAAACAAATTTGTATATATTTTTTTAATTTGATGATTTTATTATCTGCTAAGAAATTTACAGAACATGAGAAGAAAAGGAGGGGAAATGGGAACAGTTCATATATAGTTCATGCCGCATTTCTCATCATTCATATATACACATAATATATATATATATATATATGTAAATAGTATATACACATACACACATATATATACATACAAAAACACCATGGATTGCAATATATGAAAAGGGCTGTAATTTAATCTAACATCCATTTCCGTTTATGTGAGTAAATTTCTACCCTGAACAAAAGGCTTATGTATATGTATATGTATATGTATACGTATACGTATATGTATGTTTATGAATTACATCAAGATAGCATAGCGCATGCTATCATTTACCATAAGATGATTAATCTCTGATAACTGAGAAAACTCACCAGACGCCCAAACGCCATGATCACCTCCATTAACACGATCAGGTTCCGAGAAGCAAGAAAGCAGCGACAATGGCGAGAAAAGTATTCCAATTATCGCAGAAACTCCGCTCCACGATCTATTCCTTGTCGATCCACGTACTAATATCCCCAACTCATCAGATCCACCATTAGTATTATTATTATTATGATTGTTGTTCGTGAACATGCTTTCATCTGCTACTCGCGGGCTTTTCCTCGTCATCTTTCACAAGCTAACAGCCAGCCAACCAACCAGAACATATACAAAAAAAAAAGAGTGAATCGGAGAGCACTCCGGCGATTATACGTTGCCGGAAAAGGGGCGTTTGTGGTCTGAGGTTTAAGAGGTTTTGAAGAAGAAAAGGCGTTTGGACATATTAATGAAAGAATGGCAAGTTGTTGGGATTAGTGCAAGTTTTTATCATAGGGAGGGAGGCTTTCACTTGCCTGATTTTGTTTTTCAATGCTCTGTGGGCTCCACCAACCATATAATTATTGGATTAATTATTATTCCATTTAATTTTATATTATATTTAATACTTACCTATATAACAGATAATTATACAAAATATAAAAATTTAATCTTATCAAAATAAAAGGTTGTCTTGTTGGAGAGTCTTTATGTCTTATCCTTCTCTGCTTTTAATGGTCTTGTACTCTTTTTTTTTTATTTTCCTTTCCTTTTTCATGATAAATCAGAACTACCATTTTCCCTTTGTCCTAAATAATCTCCTCTCCTTTTTGTTTCTTTTATTCCTTTCATTTATATTCCAATTATTACCACGTACCCCTTTCTTTTTTTTTTTTTGTCCATTTTCTCTCTAATTTTTTCTTTTTAAATTTAAAAATATCTTATTCTATTTTTCTATTTAATTCATTTCTTTAATCGAATTAATTAAAAATAGTATGCTTTATATATTATACTGGTAATTTTGAATTTATTATATAAAATTATAAACTTATTTATAAAAAAAATCACAATGATTAAGCCAAGTGGTAATAATAAAATCGTTTGTGAATCATCTTTTTCTTCAGAGATAAGAAAGCATAATATTTTTACTTTCATGTCAATTAATTACAAACAGTTTTAATTATGCGAGATTAAGACTTTAATTTATTCAATGTCAACTTCACATCCTAATCCTATCTTCAAACTAACAAAATTCATTTTAATTAATTTAATAAATCTTGTCCAATTAACGAATTAAATAGTGAGTTTATTCATTAAAGTAGATTAGTAATAATTTAACTAAAAATATATAATTTTATATCTTTATAATTAAATTTAGTTATTAATATGCAATTATTAATTTTAAAAGTTATCTTAAAAAAAAAGTCGACCCGTAATAAAATATGAGTTTTAAAATAATTGAAATTAATATATAAGCCAATTGAGGAGGACATGTCAGATGCTTGTAGACGAAGGAAACAACAATACTATGAAACTTACGTATCATCGCCCATGTTTGTTCTTATCCAACGATTCAATTGACTGGCCTTGAAAACGATCATTTTGTCGATAAGTTCTAGTAATTTGATTTAATTATTTGATTATTTTTATAAGATCGTTTTTCATGATAATTTAGATATGGATGATGGGGTGATGGTTAGCTCCAAGAAGAACGATGGAGAGTCCATTGATGAGGAAAGGTGAAGCAACATGCACCATGGAGAGTCTTCCAAAGGAGATAATGATTGATATACTATCAAGATTGCCTACGCCATATCTGCTCAATATTAAGCTTGTTTCTCAATCATGGCGGATATTAGCACACGACCCACTTCTTGTTGATCTCCATTTTGGCCGCAAAACTGGTAACAGCGGCCCATGTTTGGTCTTGCACTCTGATCATCCCATAAAAAACCAGCTTCGTGCTTTACACTTGTATCCTCACGGCGACGGCCGACAAGCTGGGCTGGTAAAGAAAATTAATGTGCCAATGTTGCCTGAATTTGATGTTGCTAGTTCTTGTAATGGCTGGCTATGTTTGTACGATTCTTTGCATAAGAATACATTCTATTTGTTCAACCCTTTTACTAGCTCTTGCGTGGAGCTTCCGGCAATCTCCTCTCATCTTTCTGATGTGTGGACGGTGATCGGATTTGGTTTCCATTCGGTCACAAACAAGTACAAAGTTCTTAAGATTTCACCCATACGAAGAGCAAATCGTCGATATTATAGACTTAGGAGATCACAAGTTGATATCTTAACAGTTGGAAGCCATGAATGGAGAAGTCTGGAAGAAACACCTTATTATCCCATTCAAGATTCATCATCCTCACAAGTCTGTATTAATGGAAGAATTCATTGGGTTAACTGGCCAGAGAGATATAACCCAGGTCATAAACTCATTTCTTTCGATTTACAAGACGAGAAATTCCGACAAGTCCCAAAACCTGATTCTTCCGACACCCAATGGGGTGGATATACGTTAATGGTTTTACGAGGATGCCTTGCTTCTGCTGTTCATAGAAACTACGGTTCATTCGAAGTATGGGTAATGAAGGATTATGGCGTGAAGGAATCTTGGATTAGAGAATTTAGCATTGGTGTTCATGTTCCTGAAGCATTAAGACAAGACATCGATCCTTCATTCAAGGTATCGAAATTTTACAAAAGATCGTTTACAAGAATAATTGGTGGTCTGAAAAATGGCGAAATTTTGCTGGAGTACAAGCGTCGAGGTTTGGTTTCTTACAATCCCACATGTGGGATATTCAATGATATTAAAATTCCAGGAATTCCAAGTTGGTTCGAGTCGGTTGTTCATCAGGGAAGTCTAGATGAGATTGATACACTTTCAACAACTATTTGATTGATGGAAAAAGCTGATGAATATCACCCATGAAATGCTTTTAGTCCATTGTTTCTGTGACCTTTACGTTTATTATTTAGTATAAAAATGATGAATTTTCTTATTTAGTGTTATGATCTCTGAAACATTTTTAACAAGTGAAAAGTTCAGGAGATAGTTCCCAGTTAGAGGAATTGGTTTGAGTATAACTAAGAAGTTTTAAACCATTTCAGGATCTTAAACCTGAAGGGTAATTCATGATAATTGACAAGTTAATCATGTAATCATATTCATGATATTTATATTTATACAAAGAAACTAGAAATAAATGAACAATTGAATAGAAAAACATCAAAAAATATCAGCTTCTGGAGGACCTAGCCTGCTCGCCTGCTCAAGAAGACGGCACGTGCAATCTGTCTACCAGCTTTGGAAACGGCAACAGTATCGGTTGCACACAAAATTTCCACCTCTTCGATGCCAAGTTTTCTCCTTATCAAGTCTGTGTTTTCCTCGAGGACCTCCATTTCCTTAAAAGGAAGATTCAGATCCAAGGCCTGAGCATCAATTGTCATGGTTTCATCCTTCTTTAACTTCATGAAAGGCATACAAACTTTTTATGTTTGTTTGAAATCTGCAGCATGACCAAGAGTGTTATTCTTTACCGCTTCCATTATCTCTCCATCAAATTTACTTTCAAGTATCCGCAAGCGTTGTGCCTTCCATCCATCCATCAAATTGCTCGTTTACATGTATCAAGCCTGTTATCTTGTCTTCTATCAGTGGTGTATCAGGGGCCCCCTTCTTATTGGCTTTTTTTGATCCTGAAAGTTGTTTCTGAAGCAGCTTTATCGAGTCTTGCAGGTACTTGCAGCAGCCTTCAGAGTAAGATCAGGAGAACCCGCCACAGGCCATCCCGCGTTCACCACAAACCCATCCTTCCTCAGAACTTCCCTCCAGATATATTCTGCGAAGTGCGGACAGATTGGAGCGATAAGCCGTGTCTGGACATCATGCCCTTAGTTCCAGGTGATTCTGGATAAGATCCTTACCAGAAATTCGAAGATCAAACGGGTACCAATACTGAAACTCCTGCTTCATTTTCTCCAGTACAAATGAAGGCACGTCAGATGATTTGGGGGATGGACCATCGCAGATGATAAAATCCAAGACTTCATCTGTCAATTGTCGAGGCTGAACTGGATGAGACTTGTTTTCCCCATACATATCATCTTCATGTAGTAGGTGGGCAACCGTGTAATAAGCCATACAAAATAGTGGAGTCGGACAAGGACTCAACAAGGAAATCTGTATCCCAAGGAATTTGAGTTCCAAGCCCGAAAGATCGCGAGCATGCCCACTGATTCAACCAGCTCAACGCGTGCTGAAACCGATTTTTGATCTCGTCAGAGTGTAGATTCATATTGGACAAGCATTCCTAGGCCAATTTCTTCCATTCCTGCTCCCCGTATGTAATGTACCATTGGTTCGCTATACATGATTGCCTCGCCTGTCTCAATGAGCTTCCCTCTGATCAATGCCTTCACTTCCTGAACCTTTCTGCCTGCAAATTCTCCAACAAGCATTTTTCCCTCATTGAATCTTTTCAAATAAGTTAATCTCTTTGCTTAAGCAAGTTTTTCCGTCTCCTTATGGCTTTTGATTTTCATATCCAAACAAACTTTTTCAGCTACCTTATCTCCAATTTCTGGAATATTGATGATTGGTATATTCATCCTTCACCCCAAACTTTTCCCTGAGAGCTGGTTTTGATTTGAAATCATGAAAAGCCTTATAACCATCAGGAGAATCCTTGGGTACATTGGTTACAATTCCAGTTCCTTTATTTGTCAGAACTGTTAGCATAGGAAGGGCATATATGACCTCATGGAAAGGCAGAGATCATAGCCAGTTAACTCAATCAAGCAACTAGGTTTTTGGTGGAACCTTGACAAGTTCTGATAAGCAAGATTAAGAGCTGCTCTCTTGGTAAGGATGAAAACATCAGTTTCATTGATTTCAAAGGCTCCATATTTTCCATCAGGCAATACCCATGCATTTGTTTGTCCATTCGTGGTTTCAGGCCTCAACGTAGCAGCAGCTGGAAACACTCTTTTCCCTTCCAAAACTCCCCATTTCTCAGAAAAAGGCGGCCATACCTCCATCTTGATAATGGTATGTTCCTATGGCTGAACTCCTTCACCACTTGCCCTGTCATGATCCGCACATGGCTGCCCATCTAACTGAGAGTAAATCATATAGCGTACATCTTTAACAATCTTACCCATTGATTTTAGTTTCCTCATCTGCCACCGAACAAAAGAACCAAAATATGGGTTTATGTTAGTGGTGACAAACGAACGCCACCAGTCACATTCCAAGCCAAAGTAAGATCTTCCATGGCTATGTTGAAAAATGCGGATCGGATAAAGCAGAATCGCAGCTAAAATTTGAGAAAATAAAATATTGAACACACAGATTTACGTGGAAAACCCCCAAACAAATTAGGGTAAAAACCACGGACAAAGGATCGAAGAATTTTATTGA
>CANYBF011917588.1:0-14194 GCA_948192965.1 Dalechampia spathulata | reverse complement strand
TAATTATTTTATAGATCAAAAATATTTATTTAATTGATCCATAAAATATATTTTATTTATTAGATTAAAATAATTATTTAATCTAATTAATTTCATAGATCAAAAATATATTTAATTGATCTAGAAATTAATTTGAATTTTTTTGATATCTACAATATGTTTTTGAATTGGTGCAGGTGTATGGGAATTCGTACGGCTGTATGTGACTTTCTAGATTCGTTTTAAACACTTTCTAACGGATCTATTTTTAGAACTTACACTTTCTATTCAATTTCTAATGGCTATTCTCTATGTGCTAAGCTTCTTTTGAGCTGTGAACTTCATTTGTAAGTAAATTTACTTGTTGTATTTTCAATCTTTGTTGTAAAACTCTCATTATATTCCATTCTCACAACCTAAATGTTAGGTTTTGTAATTGTGAGTTGATGTGTGATTAATGTTTGGGCATTATCTTGTATTTGAGAGTTTGTGAGATTGATATCATTGTACATGTTTGAGTGTGAGCCTGAAAATATTGAGGTTAGGATTCATTGTGAGGAATCCTTGTTGTATTAATTGATTATGATTAGTGGAACTTTAAATGGAAGACTTATAAAAAGTGAACGTAGGCTAAGAGTTAGTGCCGAACCACTGTAAAGCGCATGTTGTCAATTCTTCTATGAATTTCACACTCAATGTCCATCAGTGCATCCCTCTTTATAACAACAGTAGCAGTAATAGTAATAGTAATAATAATAATAATAATAATAATAATAATAATAATAATAATAATAATAATAATAATAATTATTATTATTATTATTATAATTATAATTATTATTATTATCATTATTGTGTCCATCATATAATTTTGCTACCAATTAGAGTAACGGCCAATCCAAAAAACATATTAAATATATTTTATCAAAAAGAGAATTTATCCTTTTTATCAATCAATCTCAATCAATTTATTTGTTTTTAATTTAAATATCAATGCAATTAAATTAAATTTCAAGCCCATACAATACATTGAAAATCTAAAATAATATTGATAATAAATCATATACCCCAATTATATGTCTTTTATATTTTTAGAAAATAGTAATGAGAATTACACATTAAATATATTTTAAGTATACCCATATTGAAAAATCAAAGTGAAATAAAATATGAACATTTTATGTATATTTTAATTATAAAGTTATGTAATAATGTATATTTTAAATATACTTAAAATATAAATATATATATATGTTTAATATCAAATAACAAAAAATTAATAAACAACAACAAAATTCATAATTCTTACTTTTAATTACATATTATCCTATATTTGTAATATATATATTCAAAATTATATTAGTATGCATTATAAAAATATATAGATTTATTTTGGCATACATTATAAAAAAATATGAATTTATTTTAATTTAAAATTACACTATTTTTTTTAAAATTCATACTAAGATAACTCAATAAATATTTTTTATTTAAAAATAAGATGCATATGCCGATTAATATAACTTTCATAATATTATCAACTGTAATGTTATAAATTTTATAATCAAATTTAATTTTAAAGTCATACAATTATCTAAAAAATAAAAAAATACTATTTATATTAAATATATATCATTTATATATATATTTTCGAATGTAATCACATTCTTTATATTCATTTGTTAATTAAAAAATATTAAAATATTATATCACTTGTAATTTCAACTTATAAATAAATTTTTAAAAATAATTATATCACATTGTTGTTGTATATATTCATTTATTATTATGTTAAATAACATATTTTCTCATTAATGACATAATTAATGTGATTATTAATGATTAATTTATATTGAATACTTTTATACTTTTTTATCCCATAAAAATAGATTCACTTCTAATATCATTAAGATTAAAAAAATATTTTACTTGAAAATGTAAATTTAAATATATTCTTCTAATTATATAATATGATAAAGATTTAACATGTTAATTATTTTATAAAAAAGAAAGTAATCTATAATTTGTGATAATTGAAAAAGAAAATGAAGGAGTAATATTCTAATAAATTTGATTAAATATATAATAATTTTAATAGAGGTTATTATATATATATATTTTAAAAAATAAGTAGTTTTATATTAAATAATATATAAAAGGTCATTTAGATATTTACTACTGAATTAGTTTAATGCATTTTAATATACTTTAGCGTTTAACAAAATTCTATCGTTTAATGGAATGCTTATGACAACTCGAAACAAAATTATTTTCTAAATTTTTTGTGAATTAGTGGGATTAGTTTTTTTAAACATTTGCGGCACCGAAGGGATCTGCATCTAACGACCTGCAGACACCGCAGGGCGATCTCTCCGTCTCTCTTTTCCTTTCCTGGCGAGGCGAGTATTGTCTGTCCAATCCAATCATCTTCCCACAAATTCAAACTCCGATGATCATAGATTGACCCAGAGAGAAATTGACAGATAGCAATTTAGGGCTGGATTTGCTCTCCGTTTCTTTTTTGTGGGAAAAAATATAAAATAAAAATGGCAAATGTGTTCGATGCATATTTCAGGAAAGCAGATTTAGATGGCGACGGTCAGATCAGTGGAGCTGAAGCCGTTGCTTTTCTTCAAGGTTCTGGTTTGCCCAGACCAGTCCTTGCCCAGGTATTTTTATATGTGCTTTTTCATGGGTAGAGATATAATTATCAGTCAGTATCGACAGGAAAATCACATTTATGTTGGTTGTTTCTTTTTGTTAGTTACTAGTAATTCACTTCACTGAAAAATTCTATATGTTTCATTTCTTTATCGGTATCTACCCTGCACGTCCAAAGGTTTTGATGCGATAGTGTTTTTAGGTTTATTCTTTTGACATTTCTGCGTTGTTTTTGGGGTGAATTAATGTGGTTTCGTTTGAACTCACTCACTCTTGTGATTCTATGGTTGTTTATGTTCAGGTCTGGACATATGCTGATCAGAGAAAAGCTGGCTTTCTCAGTCGACAGGAATTCTATAATGCTCTTAAGCTTGTTACTGTGGCGCAAAGTAAGCGGGATCTGACCCCAGATATCGTTAAGGCAGCATTGTATGGTCCTGCCTCAGCTAAAATTCCTGCTCCTCAGATTAAATTTGCCGCCACTCCTTCTCCTAATGCAGCAGCACCTGCTCCTCAGGTCGCTGGCACCGCACCAACGACACCACAGGCACAGAATATTGGCATGCCACCACAGGTGCCTGTAAATGCGCTTACAAACCATCAGCATGTCCCGTCTCAGCAAAACCAGTTCATGAGGCCACCGCAAGGTATGCCAGTTAATTCTGTGCCAAATCCACAACAGATGCTTGCAGGCCAAGGTTTGCCCAGGAGCAGTAATGTCACTGCACCACGCCCTCCAAATTCAATTGTCTCAACCGATAGGATCATGGGTGCTGTAACTACCCAAAATCTAAGCAGGGGTGTCAGTCCTCCTAAAGCTCATAATGGAGTTGGGCTGATGATGGCATCGGGTGGTATGTCAGCTGTGCAACATCGCCCACAAGTGACTACTGGATTTACACCTTCTGCTACTCCAAAACCTCAAGATGTTTCTGCACCCTCCAACCAATCAGGCACAACAGACTCTAAAGGTGTGGGGAATGGATATGTTTCTGACTCGCTATTTGGAGATGTGTTTTCTGCAGCTCCAATTCAACCAGCACAAAGTTCCTCCTCACCTGCTCCATCTTCCAGTGTCTCGTCTGTCTCATCAGCAACTGTGGCTTCTTCTGTTGGGTCCCAACCTTCAGTTAATCCTCAGTCAGCAGCTCAAACGTTTCCTGTTACTTCTGGCTCATCTGTTGCAGCTGGGAATTCGGCTTCGAATCAATCTCAGCCTCCTTGGCCTAAGATGACTCAGTCTGATATTCAGAAGTATATGAAAGTTTTTGTGCAGGTGGACAGAGATAGAGATGGAAAGATTACTGGTGAACAGGCTCGCAACCTGTTTCTAAGTTGGAAGCTGCCAAGAGGTAGGTAGTGATACAGTCTTCTCAGAGCAAGTTCAATTTTTGTAGAGTTTAGATGAGTTAATTAGGCTTAACTCACCTGTAACCCCTTGAACTTTTCATGAGTTTTCATTTTGGCACCTTAATTTTCACATTTACAATTTCGACAACTCAACTTAAAAACAACATATGACATATAGACACCTTCAAATAGGCCTAATACATGCCTAGCCTCCTAAGGTTGTCATGATTTTTATTTTGATGCTTGATTTTCAAGTTTTACTATTTTGACATTTCAACTTGTTTAAAAGGTGATACACAGACACGTTTGTGCTAACATGGTTGGCATGTGCATTGCATGCATTCTATGATGCATGAAGTCAACTGGAAATGGATATAATTTTTCATTTTACCTTGTCCTTATCATAATATATTAGTTTCACACTTGAATTTTAACTTTTACGTTTAGACACCTTGACTTATTTAAAATATAATATTTAAGCATCTTTGTTTTTTAAAATTAATAAGTTTATTGAATTTTTTCATTTTTTTTTTAAGAATTAAGAGATTTTTTTGATTCCCATTTTAACTCAATCAAAAGAATGAGAAAAAATGCATTTATTTTATCTTTAATATTAATTATTATTTCTGAGCCTATTGAATTAAATTTTTATTGTTTTCAACTCTAGGATCATAAAATGAGCTAAGTTAGATTGAGATTTTGCTAGCTTAAGCATGACTCATTATTATCCAATCAAGCTTGAGCCGGGCTCACTAAATTTTTCATGTATTGTGATTTTAAACAAGTTTCACTGAGCATTAATGAACTTAATAAATATAAGTTACAAAATACATTGTTTACTATTTTATCAAAAAAAGTAATTCTTAAGTAAAATTAAAAATATTGTAAAACTTTAGGATCTTACATTAATAATTAAATATATATTTTTTATATTTATGCAACTATAAAATATGTAAATTGTATTTTTATAGTCAATGAGCCTCATTATAATGAGCAAAATTTACAATTTAAAATATTTATTAATACAGGAAATAAAAAGTTCAGTAAATTAAATGAAAAAATTTGATTAAGGGTAGATTAATAAAAATGGATAAATATAGGGGACTGAATGAAAATTCTTGATTGATTGAGGGGGCAAATTGATAAGAAAGAACAATTTTAGGGGTAAAATGAAACTTCATTGGCGTGTGTGCCACATACACCTTAAACAAAAATGAAAAAATATTTGTAGGTGTCTATATGTTATGTTTGAAGTAAGTTGAGGTGTTGAAATGGTAAAGTTGAGGTGTCAAAATGAAAAATTATGACAAGTTTAGGGGCTACAGATGGGTTAAGCCTTTTTTAAAGGTGTTTATATGTTATGTTTTAAGTTGAGGCGCCGAAATGGTCAATGTAAAAGTTGAGGTGTCAAAATGAAAAATTGGGATAATTTCAGGTGGCTATTGACAGGTTAAGTCAAGTTAATTAATGTGTTAACATGATTTTTGAGGATAATGGAACTCTAATATGTTGTCTTTGTTGCAGCTTGTTACTATTGTAAGATGTATCTTTTAAGAGAATTTTGACTTTTGCCATTTTGCAAATGCATGGTACTGGGCTGAATTAAGAACTTTGGTTTCCCTGAGATTAATTTGGAACACTGGAAGTGGCGTCACTGCAACCAAATGCTAATTTCTCTTGCACATAATGAAGCAGTGATTTAATATTTTCCTTTTCCTGTCATTCCCCACCTGCACACATGTCAAGACTTACGAGTCTTTGTTGCTTCTACCACTGCACGTTTGATCTTTATGACATGCTTGACAGCTTTGTCTTCAAGGGTTTCTGTAAATCGAACTGTTTTCTTATCATATCATGTGATGTTCATGTGCTATTGTCCTTGGTGTTGCAGAGGTCTTGAAACAGGTGTGGGACCTATCTGATCAAGATAATGACAGTATGTTATCCCTGAAGGAGTTCTGTACTGCTCTTTATTTGATGGAACGTTCCAGAGAAGGACGTGCTCTTCCCACAACACTTCCAAGCTCTGTCATGTCCGATGAGACTTTATTATCTGCCACTAGTCACCTAGCAACTACGCATGGACATGGAGCTTTTGGACCTGCTTCTGGTATTGCATTGTTCCTTATATTATCATAATTTCCAAAGTTATTTTCTTTTGTCATCTTTTATTGTGGTTTCACCTTTTAAAAGAAAATTTTAACATTTATAGTTTCACGGCAACCTCAAGTTGTGCTTGGCCCACAGCAGCCGCAAGTTGTACCTCGTCCACGTCCAACAGCTTTTGCTGCACCAAGACCACCAAGGCCACCACCTGTTCATCATGCTGAAGAAAGACTGCCCAGTCAGCAAAAGCCCAAAGTTCCTGTGCTGGAAAAGCATCTTGTTGATCAATTTAGTCAGGACGAGCAGGATTCTCTGAACTCGAAGTTTGAAGAGGCAGCTCAGGCTGATAAAAAGGCACTTCTTTTTCTTTTTTGTACCCATTTTCGATTACTTGATTTTTGCTTTCTGTCTTGGGTTTGTTTTCTAAATTTGTTTAGTTGTGGGTTCTAATTGTTACTTTTATGCTACTACTTTTGGACAATATCTGAAAGTTCCATTTTTTGATCTCAAATTAGAAGGATAGGTTTAATAGATATTTTGTGTTGACTATTCTCCCGCCTTTCACTTGAAGGTTGAGGAGTTGGAGAAGGAAATAGCAGATTCTAGACAGAAAATTGAGTTTTATCGTGTTAAGATGCAGGAACTTGTAAGTGTGGTTCTCTGTTCCTTTCCCTGCTGTCACGATTGGTTCTTTTTAATCCTTTCATCATGATTTTCATTAGTGACTAAATTGCTCAATTGCATTCCTAATTTTACAACGTTCCACTAAAATTGAAAATAACATGAGAAGATGACTAAACCTGAAAATAACCTTAAAGTTTTCAAATTTTATTGGTCAATTAATTAAGCTTTCCACCACAGTTATATAATGTTATATTGGTTGATTGGAAGAGGAATTCATATTTTTTTTGAGTATATAGTAGTATTTCATGTGTTTTCTTTTGAGTTGGTGCTAGATTTTATATAAAAGCCGTTGTGACAGTCGCCTTAATGAGGTATCTGAAAGGGTGATTGCTGATAAACGTGAGGTACTTGTATTCCATACACATGCATGTATTTTTTATTTTGAAATTTTCTGCTTTAGAAATTAACATCTGCAACTTGAAGGCTGAGGCATTAGCAAAAAGGTACGAGGAGAGATATAAACAAACTGGGGATGTAGCCTCAAAATTAACCATCGAAGAGGCAACATTCCGTGATATTCAGGTATTCATGAACTTTAGGTGAATTTTATTTTCACCTTTATTTGTTTGTGATGTACTTGTTTATTATATATGATTTAATAATTTTTATCAGTCATTGTCTGATTTTTTGGTATTAACTGTTTTTGCTGAAAGTTGTTTCAGCATTTACGAAAGAAGATGATTTTATGGCACAATAATCTAAATTGTCCTTCATCTGCAGGAGAAGAAAATGGAGTTATATAAAGCAATTGTTAAGATGGAAGAGGGAGGCACTGCGGATGGAGTTCTCAAGGTACTCTGTACATTATCTATTAATAAACAATAGGCAGCATTTTGTATTGATTTAACGTGGTAATAGAGGGCCTAAATTTCTTCCTCTTCTCTTTGTTTTTATCTCTTTATCCTTGCAATGTGGTTTTGTGTTAACTATTAGGGTTTGTTTGATCCTTCTTTCTTCTCAAATCCTGTCCTTCTTGTTGCTACAATCTGCTTGATCACTGTTGCTACAATGATTTTTTTGTAGAAAAATGAAACTTCTATATATTATGTTTGCCTTTTGCAGGAGCGTGCTGAGCGTATCCAATCAGGTCTGGAGGAATTAGTGAAAAATGTGAATGAACGCTGTAAACAATATGGGTTGCATGCTAAGCCAATATCACTGGTTGAACTTCCCTTTGGTATTTCCATGACCTTGTTGATTCTCTGGTCTTTCTGTTGCATGTCTTTTCTAAAAAAGTTTAGGTTGATGTTACATGTTTGGATTGTATTCATAAGTGCCCTCTTGTGCGTTCACCTTTCTTTCTTTCATTATACACACACATATATATATATGTGTGTGTGGGTGTACATTGTCGGACTTTGTATATGGAAATATACACCTTTTAAACTGTTAGCGACATATTTCCTTCAAATTGGTTCAATGTTGTTGCACACATTCTGTCTGAGAAACACAATAATATAAAGCATCTGTTTTTGGTTGTCTCTTGACTTGATTCCATAGTCAAGAATTCTGGTAAATTGTCTACTCATTTGGTTCCTGCTTGTATGATGCTTTTGAAAAATTCTTGTGTATGTTCTAGTCTCGATCCTACTGTATTAATTTTTGTTGACAAGATGTGTGTTGTGGTCAATTCGACATAGAAAATGTGCTGCTCCAACATCACTCCTCGTAGCAAACTAAAGGCCTCAGCCAAGTAGAAGTGGCAACATTGGATTTTGATTTACTGTGGGCCCAATGAATTGTCAATATACCTGATTACTGATGCATTAAACTAAAAACTAGTGCAAAATAAGTATCTAGGTGGAGTGGGCATTTTCTTTTTGGTTATGGTCAGGAATATGCTGATAATAAAGATTTAAAAAGCTACATTGGTGTGTACACTTGTTCAGAAATATCCAGATAATAATGATTTTGAGAAGCTGCTGTATGATGTGTGTATTAGTAGGGAAAGACTTCTCACAATGTTCTGGTATGATGACATGTTACTTTTCTAAAGAGTGATTCATTGGTATGGTCCCTTTGTTGTGGTGCAATGAAATGAGATGTGAATGCAGTTCATATTCTTTACTCTAAATAATTTTTGCAGTTGATGAATCAGATTTATTAGGTACAATCTATTGCTAAGATGTTAACGTTCCATGATCATAATTACCCTCGCTGAATCTATTGAATTGAGGAATTTATAGCTGTCATACCTTTCCTTTGAGTAGTGAGGAAAACTTTATATAGTTGTTGAGTAAATGTGCTTTCAATTTTCATTTTCTGAATAGTTTTTTACATTATCGCATTTTGGAATTCAGTTTTCACTTTATTTGAGACGATACATGAGCAATTGCATTTTAGGCTGTGAGGATAAGAAATCTTTTTCTCATGTTTTTCTTTCTCATTTTGTTATTTTGTCTTCTATGATCTTTCTAAAGGCTGGCAGCCTGGGGTTCAAGAAGGAGCAGCTGATTGGGATGAAGATTGGGACAAACTTGAAGATGAAGGTACATTACTGTTGTTGTGTTCAATGTTGGTTAAATTCATTTTTTAATCATCTTCTAAATTTGTCATTTATGAATCCTGTAACGTACCTAGTTATGCTCCCTCGTGGAGAATTCAGTTCCCTCACACTTCTAGTAACCATAGTCTTGTGCTTGTGGTGCACTCTTCTCTGTAAGGCTATGAGCCATGTTGAGTTATTGAAAATTCTTGCCTTTTAACCGTTTTCAGGTTTTGCATTTGTCAAAGAGCTGACTCTGGATGTGCAAAATGTAGTAGCCCCTCCAAAACCAAAACTTTCGGTTAAAAATGCAATTTCTCCAGACCAGGATTTAGGTTCTTCCCCCTCAAAGGCTGAGGAGAATTCAGAGAATGTTTCAAGTCCGAGAGAGCCAATTCATGAGAAAGAATTGCTCCATGACCAAAGTGAGAATGGTGCTGAAAAAAGTCCTCATAGCTCTGCTGAAAGGAACGCAGGAAAGAGCCAGTCGCATGAATTCCAAGATTCTCCATTCAAAGATAGGAGTGGTGCGGATGGTTCACCCCATGCTAAAGAAATTAAAAGGTTAGTCTTTATATGTTGTTCTCACTTGATTTTCTTTTCTTTTCTTTTCTTTTTTGTTTCAAGTGTCAGCTCTCAGTTGAAGAATATGATCCCAAATGGGAAAAGTTTAAAAATAAAAAGTATGATATAATTGGTATAAATTAGCAAAAGTCAATAATTTTGTGCAAAATGAAATTCCAACCTGAGTTATATTGCCATCGCTGCAGTTATGGCTCAACGCTATCAAGGTTCTATAGGCTATCAAAGCTAAAGTTGACCTATGGCCCTAAGTCTTGGGCTCATGCTTAACAACCCAAAGATTGGTTTAGCAGAATATATTAGACCTTTCTTTTATATGGCTTCCAAGAGAGGGGGCCCTGTATTGTGATGGACCTCCGACTGTAGTATGTGTTAAGCAAGTGATAATTGGTTTGAATGCAGTTGGACTTGAGGGAGAATGTGGAAGAATAGTAATCTCAAGTGGGTAAATTGTAAAAATAAAGTGGAATACAAATTAAGGGGGTCCTAGTAGAAGCCAATTGATATTGCATGAAAATGAGGTTATGAATCCACTTATATGGCTTATATTGTGATTTTGGTCTGCGCACAGACGTTAAGTAGTGAGTACTTGGCAGTGAGGATAAGTGGTTTTCTTTCTTTTTGCTGTTTTCTGCTTTTAGTGCTTCAGTTGGATTCCTAACTTACCAGCCTTATAATAATGCAGCGACATGAGTGGCACTGATTCTATGCATTCTGGGGATAGAAGTGGCAGTTTACCTGCATTGGGTACATTTGACTCGCACTATGATACAGAATCTAATTGGGCTTCTGATTCTATTAGTGGCAAGGTATGTGAACATGGGGTTTTTCTTTGCACTTTGAGGTGCACAACAAGGTTGTTGCTTTTAAGAACTTATGAATGTTGCTTAATGTAAAATAAAAGAACTGCATTCCCTCTATTTTTTTCTCTAAGCACACATGCACACCATCTTCAAGTTAAGAGCTTTTCCTTTGTTTTGGGGAAATTTCATTAATGGAAAACAGATTTGGAGTTACTTTTTTATGTTTTTTTTTTGAGATGTTGGGCTGCTTTCTTTTGTTTTGTTTTTGTTTTTTCCATAAATTTCTTCCTTTTGACCTTCTGTTTCTATGTGCTGAAATAGATTAGCTTCAATTGTTTCTTGCAGGACTTGGATCATGATAGGCTAGGTGGAAGTTCTTTGTTTGACTTGGGTGACTTTGGTTTAAATCCAATAAAAACAGGGTCCTTGCATGTTAATAACACGTACCAAGGAAAGAGCACATCTTTGTTTGCAGATTCTGTTCCAAGCACCCCTGCGTATGACCAGGGAAGAAGTTTATTTGCAGATTCCGTTCCAAGCACTCCTGCGTATAACCAGGGAAGAGGTTTATTTGCTGATTCCGTTCCGAGCACCCCTGTGTATAACCAGGGAAGAAGTTTATTTGCTGATTCTGTTCCAAGCACTCCTGCATATAACCAGGGAAAAAGCTTATTTGCAGATTCTGTTCCAAGCACCCCTGCATATAATCAGCGGAATAATAGCTCATTTGGATTTGCAGATTCAGTCCCTGGAACCCGTGCCTATAATTTTGGGAAGTTCAATGAAGGATCAGAGGATCACTCTTTTGACAGTTTCTCTAGGTTTGATTCGTTCAATTTGAATGACAGTGGATCATTTCAGTCACCACGGTATTCTGTTGGAAGATTTGATTCCATGCGCAGCTCTAGGGACTCTGATTATAGGTTGCCGTCAAGGTTTGATTCATTTAGTGAATCCAAGGATTTTGATCAAAATCATGACTTGTCAAGGTTTGATTCCTTTAGAGACTCTGATCAGAGTCATGGTTTTTCACGATTTGATTCATTCAGAGACTCTGATCAGAGTCATGGTTTTTCACAATTTGATTCATTCAAAGACTCTGATCAAAGTCATGGTTTTTCACGATTCGATTCATTCAAAGACTCTGATCAAAGTCGTGGATTCTCACAGTTCGATTCATTCAGGGAGTCTGTTCATGATCAAGGATTTTCACGTTTTGATTCATTTAGAGACTCTGATAACAGTCATGGGTTCCCATCAAGATTCAACTCGTTACAGGAGACTGATAAAAGTCATGGATTCTCGTCTAGTTTTGATTCATTTAGTGCAAATGACAGTGGTTTCTTCCAGTCATCGAGCAATTTATTCGGAATGTCTGATTCAGCACGTGGACCTAATGACCATGATAAGCATCATGCTTTCTCATCATTCGATGAAACTCCACGAAGTTCTGATAACTGGAAAGCTTTTTAGCCCATCATGATTCCGGTGGTTTGCCAGCATGTCTGTATCAGATTGTATAGCGAGTGGTAAATGAATTATATGTTGTGCCTTACGCCACTAAAAGACCTTGTTTGCTTCTACAGGTCCTTTTCCCTCTTCATCTCTCTTGTTTAAAATCGATTACTTTCATCTCAAGTCTTTTGGTATGATCTTTTTCTTGACTATGTTCATGATGCATGCTTTGAATGTAGTAATTCTTTTATATATATATATGAACGTATACTATCGAGAAACAGTAGCTTGTGATACCGAAATAAAATTGAGTGGCATTTTTGTTTTCGTTCATTGCTAATGTAATGAATGTATGGATGCATAGTCTAGAGTCATTCTGTGTTGTAGCGTAAGTTGATCCTTTGTGGGTGGTATTATTTTCTATTATCATGACTAGTGACTAGGTGTGCATCTCTTAACGAGTATGTTGCGATTAAGACATTTTCATATGTAATTTGAGATTTCCTTGGCTTTAGCATTCTTATACCCATGTTTTTAGGGTAACATTTCGCATTACAACTTCTTTCACTTTTAAAAAATAGCACTTTTCTTATTGTTTTTACTATTTAAAGCTCAATTAATTTTATATTTACTATCATCTCATCTTTGACTTCCATCGATCACAAAAGATAAATAATTAATGATGATTAATAGCTTTGATCAGTCATCAATTTTGATGTAATATGTAAGCATGTATATTTACTTTGTAATTTATGATTTATATATATACAAATTTTGTTTACTATTTTTATTATAAATATAAGGTTGTACAATTCTATGATTAATGTATAATCTATAATTTTTAAAACGTTCATATGTAAAAATAAAAAATATATATAATTACACATTTATGTATATTTTATATTTGTTGATTGGTTGATTAAAATCACTATTGCTTACTAAATTTCAGTTAATAGTCATTTGATTTCAGCAAACACTAGTGAATGAAAATCTATAAGTCTCTGTTTGATAATTAAAAAATTAGAATTGGATTTAAAAATTATAATTTTAATGTTTGAAATTATAATTTGTACTCAATTCCATAGAATGAATTTTATTTTATAAAATTTAAAATTTTAGTTCATCATGAGTGGTTCAAGAATTGCAATTCTAAATTAAAAAACCAAATAAAAGGTGTTCTATATTGGAAAAAAAAAAAATTTGTAGATTTTTCATAAGTTTAAAATTTAAAATTTTATTATTTATTAAAAATAAATATTTTAAATAATTTTTATAAATATTTCAAAAATTAAAATATTCAAAATATAAATTAAAGTTAATTCAATATGTCAGTTAAATAATAAAATTGTAATTTTAATATGTTTAAATTATAAAAATTATAATTTTTTATATCATTCAAACAATAAAATTAGAATTTTTAACTCAATTCTAATTTTAAGAGGATTGAAATTGGAATTGGAATTCTAATTTCAATTCCAATTCTGCAATCCAAACAGATATGAATATATAAAATTAAAAAGTATTTTAAGAATTTTTAAATTCAATTTGTTATTAAAAAGTGTTATTTTCTTAAATATAAAGTTTTTGTGCTATTTTATTAAAATAAAATCTTAAAATTGATATTTTCAAATATACCTTTTTAGTATGTGTCACATCCTAGTTTACATAGCATTTTAATATACATTTATTTTCGGCACATGATATCGAGGATGATTGATGAATGCGTGAATTGGAGAAAAATGGTATATGTACTTTTGATTTAAGGTTTACCAGACATGTATATTATAACTATAAGTATATGTATAAATAAGAAAAAGGCATTACATGACAAGTTAAGGGTATAATTGGAAATTAAAAATATGTAAGACTTATGGTCATGTTATATTAAATGAGTGATTAGTGTAATTATATAAGTATATTGTCATAATAATTATGCAAGAGGAAATAAAATGGTAGAAGGAAGTAAGATGGGATTGCCAAATGTCTATATGTGATAGGCTTCTTCTTTATCAAAGTTAAAGATAAGTTTTATATGATTAACAAGGAGGAAGCAAATTAAAATTAGGTTTTTCTTTCCTTCTTCATAAAA
>CANYBF011917448.1:0-14115 GCA_948192965.1 Dalechampia spathulata | reverse complement strand
TATATATATATATATATATATATATATATATATATGTGTGTGTGTGTGCTTTCATTTGGTAACCGTGTGGGTATTGCTTTATTAGTATGAATGCATGATTAAGGCTTATCCAGGGAAAGATGATTGTGTGTTTGATTGCATGCCACGCTACGCACTGTTTCACCACTAATTCAGGTTTTGTACCCATACGAATGTCTAAAGGTCGAAAATAGGACGTATCCCTGGTAGGGTACGTGGCGGCTTTCCCAAGGGACGGTCATTGCGTATGCTACGGGAGCATGTTTCCTCCAGGTATGGGCTGGGGTGTGACAAAAGGGACAAACCGAATCCACCAGGGGAGATAATATTTTGGAGTGAGTTTATGGTGAAAGATTGATGAATGGCAATGGGCAAGTAAACAAAAGATGTGATGGGAAGAAGAGAAGAAGTAACATCAGAGGCGGCAGCAGAAGTGCCATCTTAAGAGAGGAGATAGAAGTCTGATACCCGCACGGGTGTAGCCCAGTTAGTACTCGGGTGGGTCTTGGAAACCAAGAAGTCCACGATTCAAGTTTTGGCAGTCCCAGTGTGAGAGTTACACCCTCTGGGTGGGCTCCTTGTGGGCACCAAGACCACGAATCCCCATCTAGGAAGCCGCTGGGTACCGTGATTTACCTCCTTCACAATCCTGTCGGGTCGGGGTGAGGGAATCACCTTTTTGGAAACTAAGAGATAGAAGTCTGATACCATATGTATATAGAGAGAGAGTTGCAAAGGGTTATTATCAGACCATGAAACAGCTTCAAATTTAGATTTTTCCATAACATTTTCTATGCAATTGAAAAAGGAAAGGAAAAAAATGTCATACTTTAATCTTCGATGAATCAGTTTGCCTTCTACATCTCATCCTCTAACTGCAAGTTTGGAGAGCATCGTTTTGTTAAAAAATGAAACATCTTACTGTATTTTGCATAAACATAAAGTTACTGGATATAATAAATTTGTCTAATTATCAATTGTAGTTAAGAAGTCACATCAATCCAAAAAGAAACAAAATTTAAACAATTTGGCAGGGTTATTTCAGAAAATTACAAGCTGTAGCTTGTAGGTCAGTTAGATCTAACAACAGTTTTTTCAAGAAATCATTCAACTCAAAAAGCTAGTTTTGTCAAGGAATGTTCAACCCAAAAAGCTTTGTTAGATTAGACCCAAGAATGAGTAAAATATATTGATTATTATCGGATGCTAAGTTTTCTTTACCTTTTGTTAAAATCATATTGAGCCTCAGGTATCTGAATGCTTAGAAACTATATTGATATATGCATCACATGTTTGACGCTGTTGTTCGGAAGATACGGGAGGTATTTTTCCTGATGTCAATCAAGGGAAGTTTGATCTACAGTTGATGAGATTTTTGCAACTGAAACATAAGATTAAAATTATGGACTGGACAAGAAAAAGCAAAATGAGGAAAATGTTGTCAATATGAGTATATTGGTATTAATTTCCACTTGCTATAGGTGCATGTATTTACAATCTGCACTAAGTTTGAATGCTACAAAATTGTGCTGGGGATTCATACATGAAAACCACCCTTAATGGTTCAGAACATTGAGAAGAGATACTCTAATTTTCACCAATCTCCTGTAGACACATTCTAACTCCTCCTCTACTTCCTGAAGACTCAATTCTAATGCTTCCAATCCTTTCAAAGCGTTTTGTGCCTGATTGAAGTCTTTGCCATATTTCAGGACAAGTAATTCAGCATCAACCTTGTCAATTTCACTAGCATCAACTCCTACTTCACGAACATGTTTTGATTGCAGAAATTTTGAGACAATGGAGAGCTTTGATTTGGTCTTCGGCTGAGAAATGAATGATAAGACTGATTCAAACACTTCAGTACTAATTTCTTCAACATCTTTTAGCATGACAACACTTTTCACTTCAACATCTTTTAGCATGATAACACTTTTCACTGAATTAGAATTGCTGTTGGTCTTCCTCTGTTTCTTTAAATTTCTTAAGAACTTGCATATCACTTTATTCAAAATTTTCCTTGATACCATATATGCATCAACTTCATTGCAACCAGATTCTCCACCTCTTTTTCTTCTGAGGGATGATTCAAGCCCTTGCACGAATTCCCTCATCTGTGAGTAAAAATCTCTTGTGGCACTGCACATATCCAGTAGACCCATGGATCCATCCAATGCCTCCTCCACGGATTGGTTTTGCTTCTCATGGGAAAGGGTTTGTTGCGCAAGAGAAAGTTGAAGAAAATCATCAAAGCATTCATAAAGCTCTTTAAGTCCAGCCAATTTGTGGGCTATAGATGTTGATCGTGAAGCCTTTAACTTGGAAAGTTGCTCCTCCAAGCTTGCAGTTAGAGGATGAGATGTAGAAGGCAAACTGATGGACCGAAGATGAAAAGATGCCATTTTTTCCTTTTCCTTTTTAATTACAGAAGAAATGCTATGGAATAATGTGAATTTGAAGCTATTTGGTTGTTTGATGCTAACCCTTTTGCAGCTCAATATATATGGGAAGAATAATATAGCAATTGATTCCTTTTCTCTGTATTATCTGGCATGTTTCGAGTTTCAGGACAAGTGATCCACTAATATCTCATCATTGTCTTGCTTCTATTAATAATAATATCATTAAAGATTTTCCTGATGAATTATCATGTTGCATTCAGGAACTTGCTTCCATGGATCCCAGACAGAGAAATCTCATTCAAATTGATCAGAATTTAAATATTTTTATGCACGTTTCCATTCTGTTAATCTAACTATTGGGAGCAATGATGACAAAGTACCTGGCACGGTTGTTTCCTACTTAATTGGCAAGAAGAATCCACGAGTGTAATGCTGATAGATTACTGGACAGGAAAAGAAATAGCACATCAGAGTCACATGGTAGAGATGCATATGCATTCATGATAATATAATAAAACATGACATGATGAGAAAAATTGCCGACTGTCAGAAAACTAACATGAGAGCTACTGTTTTTTTCATTTTTGTCACGGAAAGCAGTCTCCGTATATAAAAGAAGTAAATGAGGTGGCTTGAACAACTACCAAGCCCACTTGCAAATTCAATTTCATGGGTCTGGCTTTTTTGCATAACGAATGTTGAATCCTCTGGTTTTAGGTATGATTTACTTCAACCACTGCTCAGTTAACTGAAACCCTCCCGAAGAAAATGCTAATTGCTGACAAGCCATTGCATGGATTCCTCAGGCTAAAGGAAATGTAAGGTCTGAAGAGAGATATTTCTTTCATTTGCTTGTACTATCTCCTTGAAGTCTAAGAGGTGATCATGATTGTGCGGCTTAACAAGTGAAAGATGATGCATACATCTGGTTCAGAATGAAGATTGCTGAAACTTAGGGAGACAGGGAAAGAAAGTTCGAACCATCATGCTCAAAGGTTGTGATAAGAAAATTAGACTGTGATCGTATGAATCCATCTTTACTTTCATTTGGAAGCCAAATGAAAATTAGGTCCGTAACCTCAACTTCCAAAAGTGGTTTGAGAGCAGTCCCGCAGTAATTGGCAAACGAAAGAAAATCAGAAACTGGGTTCCATATGGCAACATTTTAGCCGCAAGGAACATAAGAAATTTCTTTGGATGGCTCCCACCAAAAGGAACCTAAGAAGATTCCAAGATAATCCTTTTCTTCCGTGCTAATCTTTAGCTAGTGGATACAGCTATCATAAATTTAAGATTTTGAGATGATTAACTCCTTAGATGGGTATTATAATCATTCAGTAGTTTCGTCTTGTTCCAGGTGATGTTAATACTGCATGTGCAATACCTTCTTCCTATGCTAGCTTGTCATGTTACAAGTTCTACCACAGTTCCGATGGATGAGAAATTAGTTGAGAACCATAAGAAGAAGAAGAAGATTCCTGATGGATTATAAGTTAATATTGTGGTCTAGAAATCGATTCTGCTTGATGAGAAATTGGTGGGATTGTTCTCAAAAATCACAAGCATGTCGAAAGGCTTTGGAGACATCCAATTAGCGAATGGGCCAATTAAATTGAAATGCAAGATATAAATGACTCTGATAGTGGTTGGTTTTGTAACTGGAATAAAAGTTAATCAATCCCATGCTCTTTAGTGTACCCTTTGACTACCAACAGATCTGTACAGCAAGCAATACTACCATCAGAATTTATGTTTAAAGGAAAAATCCAATTTATTGCCAACAATGATCCTGTTGTTAGGACGAGCTACTAGAGTCGAAGTATTGGCATAAAGTGCACTAATTTCTTCTGTCATGATCGTACGCCATTCAGGATATTTGCTGGCTCGGGTGAAATTTTGAGGGTCAAACAAGAAAGAAGCAGCAGCAGAGGTGATCATAAGGCATTCACTTCTTTGCATGAGCGATGGTCTAAGTTGCATAGGATGAGTTCTAGTGGGATTAGAGGACGAAGAATTAGGTGGAGTTGGAGGTTTGTATTGCGAGCAATCAATTGATGAGGGAAGAAAGTTATCCTGTGAGTAGTGAGATCTGGATGTCACTGGCGGTATAGGAGCAGTCGGGTCAATGAAGGTAGTTAATTCTTGATAGTTAAGGGAAAAACTGAGTCCGCCAGGCGAGATAATCTTTTGGAGTGAGTTTGATGGTGAAAGATTGATGAGTGACAATGGGCGAGGAAACAGAAGATGTGATGGAAAGAAGAGAAGTAACATCAGAGGCGGTAGCAGAAGTGGCCATCTTAAAAGAAGAGATAGAAGTCTCTGACACCGTATAATAGCATAGCAGACAGAAAGAAAGAGAGAGAGAGAGGGAGGTAATGGTTGTATATCATATAAGACCTTACAGCGCAATCTATACATAGCAATACTTATCCTTACACAGATGAATATGTCCAGATCGATAAACTAACAAGAAAAATGTTTACTTTTGTCTATTTCTGGTATACAAATTTACGATAAGTCGCTTGACCAACTCTGGAAGAAGATCCAGCTGGTGCCTGGAAGCAACTGTAGTCCTGACGGCATTTGTTTATCAAAATTTGTATGTTGTAGCATGTAGAATAATACACCACTTTGAAACTGAAAACTAACATGAAATTTATGACAGGACAGGAAAAGCAAAATGATGGAAATGTTCCAAATATGAGTGTGTTACCATTGATTTTCATTTACAAGTATATGTATTTACAATCTGGAAATATGGTACAAAATTGTGTTGGAGATTCATACAAGAAACTCCCTTAATGGTTCAGAATATTGAGAAGAGATACTCTAATTTTCACCAATCTCCTGTAGACACATTCTAGCTCCTCCTCTGCTTCCTGAAGACTCAATTCTAATGCTTTCAATCCTTTCAAAGCATTTTGCGCCTGATTGAAGTCTTTTCCAGATTTCAGGACAAGCAATTCAGCATCAACCTTGTCAATTTCACTGGCATTGACGCCTACTTCGCATGAAACATGTTTTGATTGCAGGAATTTCGAGACAATGGAGAGCTTTGATTTGGTCTTTGGCTGAGAAATGAATGATAAGACTGATTCAAACACTTCAGAGCTAATTTCCTCTACACCTTTTAGCATGACAGCAGTGTTCACCAAATCAGAGTTGTTGGTCAAGTTCGTTCTGCAGTTCTTCCCCTGTTTCTTCAAATTTCTTAGAAACTTGCATATCACTTTATTCGAGTTTTTCCTTGATACCAAATATGCATTAACTTCATTCAAGCCAGATTCTCCACCTCTTTTTCTTCGGAGGGATGATTCAAGCCCTTGCATGGATTCCCTCATCCGTGAGTAGAAATCTGTTGTGGTGCTGCACATATCCAATAAGCCCATGGTTCCATCCAATGCCTCCTCCACAGATCGGTTTTGCTTCTCATGGGAGAGAGTTTGTTGGGTGAGTGATAGTTGAAGAAAATCATCAAAGCATTCATAGAGCTCTTTAAGTGCAGCCAATTTCTGGGCTGCTGATGTTGATTGTGATGTCTTTAACTTGAGAAGTTGCTGCTCCAAGCTTGCAGTCAAAGGATGAGATCTACATGGCAAACTGATTGAACGGAGATGAAAAGAGGCCATTATTTTTTTCCGTTACAAAGGAAATAGTGTGGAAAATGTGAATCTGAAGCTCTTGTGTTGGTTCAGCTCCCCGTTTATACCTCTCTATATATATGGGAAGAAAATTGAGCATCAGCAATTAATTTTTTCTCTTCTATATGATCTGTCATGCTTCAGGTTTCAGGACATCTGATCCACTATTATCTCATCACTGTCCTCCTGCAATTAGTATGATCTGATTAAATGAATTCCTGGTGACTCCACGTTCAATACCTACTATGCATCCATGGCTCCCAGACAGAGAGATCACTATCCGATTGCACCAGCATTTAACAGAATCTATGCATGTTACCATTCTATTATTATAAGTAGTGATATGATCAATAATGACATTGTTCCTGGCACAGGTGTTTCCGACTTGGTCAGCAGGAAGAATACACGAGCGGAATGCTGACATATTACTCGACAAGAAAATAAATAGTATATAAGACTCACATGGTAAAGTGTCTCGGAGAACCCAAAAGAAATCAACAGATCATTTATAAGCCGGTTAATAGTGTTCTTTTCTTAAAAGAAAACGAAAAAAAAAAAGTTGTATATATTCTATTAGAATCGATGCTTATTGATGATATTATAATCACAGAAGGATAGCCAAGAGCACTTGTATATTCAAGGTCTCGATTAAGGGTATTCAGTAGGAAACAGGGAAAAAAGAATTTCAGGGAAATGTTCTAAATCTGAGAATACTAGTATTGATTTTCAGTTACTGAATAAGATCAGATCACATTGTGACAGCATCCATGAATTCAGAATCATTTCTCATAGCCTGCAAAAGCTCAGGTAGACCGCAAACTTCAATATCTATACTTCCTTCTTCCAAGCCTTGGTTCACAATTATCACCCCATCAAACTTGTCTGCTGGCCCGCATGGTGCAGCAATCGGTCTTCCCCATCCAAAATCATTCTCGTAAACATTGAACCGAGTCGAACCGCGAACGGCCAACATATTTTTCGCATTGGAGCGCAATGTTGGACTGGGATTTCTTATCCAAGACTCTATAGTTTTCTTCATCTCGTCATTCGTGTATCCAGCAACCATCTTGTTAATTTGTAGAGCTACATACCCAATCCCACTTTCTAGCAGCTCTCTTCGTTTTATTGTTACTATACCGCCAAGAATTGCGTTTCCGAAATACTCTTGCGGTAATTCTGGCTGCAATCTTGATCTCAGACCAATTGGCAGAAGAAGAATGGTAGCTTGTTCAGGATCAAGTTGTTGACATCTTGTCACTGATCGCCAAACATGAGCCAAAAGTGACTGTAAAGAGGAAATATTCTCAATCCCCGCTTCCAGGTTCGCTCTTGCTTTCAACCTGGCAATGTTTTCCTTGTTGAAGTGGAAAAATTTCTCTTGCACAGGTGACGAAGGAGTGATTATGGAGCATGGCAAGCTGACGGCAGGGCAATATCTTTCCCCACGAAACCAATGTTCAAAAATAGGAAGTTGGGAAATGAGATCAGAACCGCAACATATTTCAGACCAAGACCGGATGAAATGCCAAAATGATGAGCCATCGATTATCGAATGATTAACAGCGCAACCAACAAAGATCCCATCCGCTATCTCTGTAACCTGAACAGCCAAGAGTGGATTGACAACTCCGTCGTAGTTTCTGATCCCCTGAAGTGGAAAAAAAGAATGAAAAACTGGAGGGAAACAAGTGGGTTCAAGAATATCAGAAACAGTAACCTTTTCAGCCACGGCATGAACAAATTCAACACCAGCATTGTTGCAGTCAATAAAGAAATGGGTAGTGTCATCGTCGTGCTGAATCGTTGCCAAGCGGCCTGCAAGCGGAAAGAAGAAACCAAGTGTACGAGAAAGAGAATTTTTCAAGTGTTGGATAGAGTTTTGATCAAAAATTTTTGCTTGTGATGGTTTTGGTTTAAGGAAAAGAAATCCCCTTTGAATCGCACCCAATAGAAGGAACCGGAGATCATTAGAAGATAGATTGATCCTATTCTTCTGTGCTAATTTAGGGTTCCTTGTTGCATGCACTGTACTTGTAGATATTATTTGAATCTTCTCCATCTTTGGTTTGTGTAAACTCATTGTTTCAGCTTTAACGATTCGTAGGTAACACTTCCTCAGATCATTCTGCATGTCAAAATATATTCAATCAAAACTTAGCTTGAGATATGTTTCTGATCCAAAGGTAAAGTTAGAAGATACCAGACTATACATATTTATAAATATTTATATTTCTAAGTATTCCAGAAATTTTTGGATGGTTCAAGTCCATTACATAACTAATAATATAATGAAATATGTCAATTTTCATTAAATATTAAACATTCATTGATTATTATTTATGTATTAGTAATTAATAATAATTACGTATAATATTAAGCATTTATTGGTTATTATTTATATATTAATAATTAATGATAATTACGTATAATCAATATGAAATCAATGAATATTTGATATTTAATAAAAATGACACGTGTTATTATATTATTAGTTGCTATATAATTCTACGTAATAAATCCAGATCATTCCAGAATTTTTTCAAGTGTTAATAGATATTTACATGTGAGAAGTGTTAATGATATATTCATTTGTAGTTACTAATATATATATCATAACGTACTGGTATAATAAAATATATATATTTCAAAATCTTATACTTGTTAAATTAATTATAGATTTAAGGAAGAAAGATTTGAAATTCAAATATAAATATTTTTAACAATATTTAAAAAATCATTTGTATTATATAATCTATTATTCATCTTGATTATATACCTTTAATAAATAAAACAATAACAAAGGCAAAAGGAGTTTTCTTCTGGATAATATATCCAAATTCAAATCCAAAGTTAATTATAATTTCACTATCATTGACTTAAAAAGAAAATTGCTTAAGTCAAACTTTATGTGGTGCCATTGTTGCTTGACCGTTGTTGTATACATCTCATTTAAAAAGAATCTTCATTTATGTAGTTAGACTCATTATCTTATTTTCCAATAAATAAAAAAAATTAGTGAAATTATTTTTTTTATTTCAAATATGAGATATTTTTAGAGACAATTTTATAATTTAAAATTCAAAAACCAAAATTTTACTCATAAATAATACACATAAAAGGTAGCTTTTATAGATGATATATATCAAAATTATATTCATAATTACAATTATTATGAGTTATAATTTGGATTGATAGATAATGCGTAATTATGTTAATTAATGAATATGATTGATTTAAAATTTATCTAAAATATTAATTGTATTAAAAATTTAAATTCGAACATAATTATAATTAAATAAATTTTATTTGATATAATTAATTTATATTATTTATATATGTGATTAATTAATAAAAGAATACCAAAATTTATATATATATAATGGTAATATATATATATAAGAAATGCATCATATCATCACATCATTCAAATAACTTGTCAAACTTTTTTTTGTGTAATTTAAATTGTTATAAATTCACTAATATAATAGATTTTTATTGAATATTAAATATTAAATAATTATTATTTATATATTAATAATTAATAATAATTACATAATATAAAATTAATAAACATTTGATATCATATAAAAATTAACATATATCACAGTGTTATTACTAGATTCATATTTTTATATAATAAATTTAAATTATACATAAATTTCTACTTTATTGATATAGATTATAATTTAAAATTAAAAAGAAGGATTTTTATACGTTGAAGTCATTTTCATGATAAATAATAAATATAAAAAGAATTTTCTTCTAAATCCTATACCAAAATTCAAACCCAAACATTATTAAAATCTTTCTACCGTCTCACTCACTTAACTTTAATGCTCAAATCAAGCCTTCCAATCTCAATCTCCCATGAAAGTCTTCTCCATCTGCAGCGAATTTTACGCATTAATAAGCTTGGTATCTCAAAAAGTGATGCCCTCATCTTAAGGACCTCATATTCGAACCGGAACAATTATAAAGAGATAAATCATGATACTCAGCGACTTTCTAGATGGGTCCGTGATCTTGGTGCCTACAAGAGCCCACCCAGAGGGCGTGACTCCCATACTGCGACTACCAAGACTCGAACCGTGAATTCTTGATATCTCAACACTCACCCGAGTACCAACTGAATTACGCCCGTGCGAGCACATTAAAAAGCTTATTATATATATCGACTCATTCTTTGTAAATTTAATATAAAAATAAATTACCATAAATATTTTATTTTCAACGTAAACGTTAGTTGCTGTAAAACTATTCATGAAAATTTACTCCAAATTGAATTTTAATTTTTGCTATAGAGATATTAAATTGAAAAAAAAATCAAATAAGCATTATTAATTAAGGTTTGATGCATTAAATTAAACATTAATATATCCTAAATAATAATACTAATCGTATTATACGTTTAATTAAATAAAAATATATAATAAACAAAAATCATGTCATATTGGACAGTTGTGGCCTTTTAAGGTCAACTAACACATTTATGATTATCAATAAATAGTAATTAATTGTATCAAATCAAAGACTAGTCATACTACTACTCTACCACACGTTACCTTTCAAAGACCTTTTCATTTGACTGCCACATTTATAATAGTTTATAACGAAATGTGGGACTCTGGGTTCTTGGATGGTATGAAATCATCTGCATAATCCGAATATGGTTTAAAATTTTAATCTTAAAAGGTAATTTAATATCATTTATTTCACACAATTTACTTATATATATATATATATTTAATATATTTAATATATTTAAGATAAAATTATCCATATAATATGAAATCATGGGATATACTTTTAAAGAAATAAAAAATCTAATTCTAACATAATTTATTATAATTTAAATTAAATCACATTATCGATTAAATAACAGCTAAGTATTCCTGTCCATGACAAGTGAATCGAGTTGATAAAATTGTCCATGTCTCAGGATCATGGCGGAATTTTACTTGTTTCAATGGAGTTAAGTTTGCTGCTGAAACATGACATCAAATGCATCTTCAAACAGGAAAAGCAAAATGAAGAAAATGATATTAATCTGAGTGTATTGACATTGATTTTCACTTGCTACATGTATATGTATATATTTACAATCTGGACTAGATTTGTATGGTACAAAATTGTGATGGGGATTCACAGAAACAACCCCTTTAATGATTGAGAATATTGAGAAGAGATACTCTAATTTTCACCATCTTCTGTAGACACATTCCAATTCTTCCTCTGCCTTTTGAAGACTCAATTCCAATGCCTCCAATCCCCGCAAAGCATTTTGGACTTGATTGAAGTCATTACTAGATTTTAAGCCAAGCAATTCGGCATCGAGCTTGTTTACTTCATTGGCTTCAGCTCCCACTTCACATGAAACATGCTTTAACTACAATAATTTTGAGACAATTGAGAGCTTTGATTTGGTCTTTGGGCTGAGAAATGAATTGTAAGTGTTATATTGTGTCTTGAATGTAATTGTAGATTCGATTTTTGAACTCGATTTGAAAAGTTGGTGATGTGATTTAAAAAGTTGAGAAAATTTTAATTGATGAAAAATGGGGATTTGTTTTTGGAAGCGGAGGGTGAGAGCTGATAGGCCTTAACCCATAACCCAAAAATTTATTCTGATGGGCGTGTGGGGGGCTTCGCCCCCATGGTATGAACCTGGTTTATTTTTTCGATTTAGTCATAATATTATTTTGGGTTTATATTTCGAGTTTTGGGTTGTTAGAGTGTACCATACTTAATTCTCATCAAGAAAAAAATGCTGCTCTCTGCAATCGAGAACGTAGGCAGTTTTTGTTGAACCTCATAAATCCTTATGTTTTTCCTTCGCTTTGCTATGCTTCTCTTCTTCGAGTTGTGCGTAATTTGATTTGGGTATTTCCTAACAATTGGTATCAGAGCTCCTAGTTGGGGTTCTATTTCTTGCCCATAAACTAGGGTTCGCAATGACAACTGCGACTGCAAAATTCGATATATAAAGGTTTGATGGAAGGTCTAGCTTCAGTCTATGGAAGGTCCAAATGAAATTGCAACTGGTTATGCAAGGTTTGTAAAGGGCAATTACAGAGGATTATCCACCGGAGTTGAGGGAGATAGAGAAGGCAGATCTAACGCAAAGGGATTTGAGCATGATCTTCGTGAGTGTAACTGATAATGTTCTTCAAGAAATTTTGGAGATGGATTCTGCGAAAAAGGCATGGAAGAAGCTGGAAGAGTTGTACTCGACGAAGTCGCTAACGAATCGCCTATACCTAAAGAAGAAGTTGTATATGTTTCGAATGATCAAAGGTAATGGATCTGAAGAATGTTGATATTAAGATTGATAATGATGATCATGCCTTGATATTGTTATATTCGTTGTCATCATCGTATGAAACCTTTACGGATACTATATTGTATAAAAAAGATAGTATTTCCTTTGATGATGTTAGTAATGCATTGAAATCGAAGGAGTTGAAAAAGAGTTTTCCGGACATTAAAACAAAGGGTGAGGGTTTAATGATAAGGGGAAGAACATAACAAAAGGACTTTCAAAAGAAAATTTTCAAGGCTAAGTTGAAGTCTAAAGTGAAGAAGCTGACATGTTTTGAGTGTAGCGAACAAGGTCATTTTCAAAGGGGTTGTCCGAAGTTGAGAAGAAGAAGGGCAAGTAGAAGGAGGAAAGTTCTACAAATGCAAATGCTATTGATGGCCTTTGCAATTCTGATGAAAGTGATGATGTGGGTTTTATTTTCACAGCAGGTGCAAGTGAGAAACAAAATACCTGGATTCTTGACTCTAGTGCTACTTATCACATATGTATTCATAGGTATTAATTTTCAATGTATAAAAGGCTGAATGGGTCTATCTATTTGGCAGATGATTATGCACTATATGTGGCAGGATTAGTAGTGTTAGGTTGAGAATGTTTGATAAGGTTGTCAGAACTCTTGACAATGTCTGACATGTTCCTGATATGAAGAGGAATTATGTAAAGTTGGCAAGGGCTTCATGGTACTGATGAAGAGGAAGCTGAAGGATCAACTGTATCATCTTCAGGGCAGTGTGGTTGTTGGAGAAGCTGCAATAGCTAATGGAAGCAGTGTTACTAATTAGTCTCAGTTGTGGCATCTACGTCTTGGTCACATAAGTGACAAGGAGCTATATATGTTAGGCAAGTGAGATCTTTTGAATGGCTATAAGAATAACAAGTTGAATTTCTATAAGCATTATGTGTTTGGCAAACAGACAAGGGTGAAATTCAGCAAACAAGGAGTCCATAAGATGAAGGGCAGGTTGGATTATATACATTTTAACTTATGCGGTCTGAATAGAGTTCCTTCGAAACGTGGTGCTAGCTATTTTATGATATTGATTAATGATTTCTCCAGAATGATATGAGTCTATTTCTTGAAGATGAAAGATGAGGCATTTTTAACCTTTGTTACATGGAAGACGATGGTAAAAAGGCATACGAAAAGAAATGTGAAGCATCTTCGAACTAACAATCGATTAGAATTTTGCAATTCTAAGTTTGATGATTTTTGTAGCAAAGAAAGCATAGTGAGACACCGCACTTGTGCAGAAACACCATAGCAGAATGGTGTTGTAGAACGCATGAACAAAACACTTTGTGATAGAGCACAAAGTATGCTTTCACATGTAGATATAAGCAATGATTTCTGGGCTGAAGCGATTAGCACAACAAGTTATTTGGTCAACATATCTCCATCTTCAGCTATTGATTATAAGACTCATTTTGAGGTATGGTCCGGTTCCACTACTGATTGTTCTGGTTTGAGAATATTTGGTTGTCCTACGTATGCTCATGTGAGAGATGGTAAACTTGAGCCGAGGGTGAGGAAATGCATATTTCTAGGGTATGCAACTAGAGTGAAAGGATACAGATTATGGCGCATAAATAATAGGTCTCCAGGATTAATTATCAGTAGGGATGTTACGTTTGATGAATCTGCCTCACTGGACAGTCATAAGGAGAGAATAATAGCAGATACAGATCAAGGTGTCAGTGATCAAATACACCTTGAGATTAGTTTCCCACTAGCTCA
>CANYBF011917372.1:0-10503 GCA_948192965.1 Dalechampia spathulata | reverse complement strand
TGTTGGCAGTGCGGTACACGACTTCGGCGATTCCTGCGAGGGTTGCCATACGGGGACTTAGTTAGGTGGACTCCTGCAAGCATTGTGTATATTGCTTATGCTCTTTTCATTTTTGGCAGTAACTCTAGGTTGCGTTACTTCGACGACTACTACTTGCTGATGCCACGGGGCATAACTATAACCTTATTTGTATTTATGACTCGTTGTGTGTAACAAATGCTCCATTGGTGTTTCTTATCCTGTTAGTACGATTATCAGAATTACATCTTGTGAAAAATTCCTTGGCATGCTTGACATATTTGAAATGATGAATGATTAATAATTATTTTCCCTTGTGGTGAAATTTTGAAACTCGATGGAGAAGTTTCAGGGTTTCATTACGGGACATGTCTCCACTTGGAGGTGTGACATAATGGTCAAGTCTGGTACATGTTGTACTAAAGAAAAGAGCAATTACGATGGCCCAGAGTAAGGATGGTAAGATGGTACCTACTCGTGTTCAAAATGGGTGAAGAGTTTGTATAAACTACTGTAAATTAAATTCCATAATGTGGAAGGATCATTTCTCATCCCACTTATTGACCAAATACTTAAATGCTTGGCAAGTCGTACATACTATTATTATTTGGATGGTTACATGGGATTTTATCAAATTTTGGTTGTACTTGAAGAACAAAAGAAAATGATATTTACATGTTTGTTCAAAACTTTCACTTTTAAACATATATCATTTCAACTATGTAATGTACCAGCCATATTCCAACGTTGCATGGTAAGCATTTTTTTCAATTTCATTGAAAACATTATTAAGATCTTCATGGATTATTTTACCATTTATGGCAATTCATTCTATGAGTGCCTTGATAGTTTATCTAAAATTTTGAAACATTGTATCGAAAAGAACATGATGCTCAATTATGAGAAATACCACTTTATGGTAGATCAAGGCTTAATCTTGGGCTATGTTGTTTCAAGAAAAGGTATCAAAGTTGATAAAGTAAAAACTGATATTATTAAATTGTTATCTTACCTCATAAATATATGCAAAAGTTTTATCTTTTCTTGGCGATGCAGGATTTTACAAGAGGTTCATAAAAGATTTTTCAAAAATTATTCAACCTCTTTGCAGGCTTTTACAAAAGGAAGTTGAATTTATTTTTTATGATTCTTGCAAAAATGCGTTTGATTGGTTGAGGAAGATGTTAATTTTGGCCCCTGTGGTGTAACCATTAAATTGGAAACTACCATTCAAGATCATGTGTAACATAAGCAACTATACGATAAGAGTGGTACTCAATCAATGAATAGGAAAGGATCCACATGTCATAAGCTATGCAACAAGACTGCTGGATGGCACTCAATGCAATTATTCTTCTTTACGTGGTGGTAAAGTTATTATATTTTTGAATCATGCAGTTCTTAGGTACTTGCTGAAGAAAAAAAAAGTCAAAAATTCAAAAATTAATGAATCATGCAGTTCTTATGAATTTCTTAATAAATCGATTAATTCATTGGATTTTATCATTTTAGGAACTTGATTTGGAGTTGCGAGATAAGAAGAGTTCATAAATTTAGTGGTTGACCATTTAAGTAGAATACCAAATTTAGAACCATCTGAATTTCATGATGAATTTCTTAATGAATTTGCATTATTGGCCCTCAAAAATTCCCTATGGTATGCTAACATTGTAAATTTCATTGTTACCATGTCATTTCAAGAAGAGCTATCGAGAAGCAAGAAAGATAGAATTAAGAATAATACCAAGTATTATAAGTGGGATGACTCGTACCTTTAAAAACATTATGCTGATCAAATTAATAAAAGGTGCATTCTTAAAACTGAAGTGACTTCTGTTCTCCAGTTATGCAATACAAATGCTTATGGTGGACATTTTAGTCCAAGGAAGATAGCAATTAAGGTGTTGGAAAGTGGATTGTACTAGCTGATGATTCATTGTGATGCATATTTCATTTGCAAGTATTATGAAAATTGCCAAAAATAAGGAGGTTTAGGGAGAAGGAACGAAATGCCTCAAAAGGGTATCTTGGTATGTGAATTTTTTGACATTTGAGCCATGGATTTTATGGGACCATTTTCCCCATCCTTTGGCAATGTTTATATTGGTATTAGTCCATTACGTATCAAATGGAAAGAGGCTAAAGCCATAAAATCCAATGATGTGAAAGTAATTACTAGCTTTATCAAATCTAATGTGTTCAGCAGGTTTGGAATCCTAAAAGCAATAATAAGTAATAAAAGAACATATTTTTGTAATCAAGAGATTATAGCTTTATTTTAAAAATATAGAGTTTCTCATTGAATGATTACTGCTTATCACTTTTAAGTGAATGGCCAAGCAAAATTTACAAATAGAGAGATTAAGTCAATTTTCAAAAAGATTATAAGTTTGAGTAGGCGAGGCTAGAGTCTCAGAATTGACGATGCTCTATGGAAGTATAGGATAACATATAAAAATCCTCTTAGAATATCACCCTTTAGAATGGTTTACAGCAAGCCATGCCATTTTCAGTAGAGATAGAGCACATAACATTTTGTACCATGAAATAATGTAACATGTTGATTTAAGGAAATCTGAAGTGATGCCTATGACAATTCAAGGATATATTAAGAGAAGGCATGTAAGTTTCATGATATGTTACTGAAGAGGAAGGAAATGATGGTTGGGCAGAAGGTTTTGTTATAAAATTATTCATTGGAAAGTTGTGATCAAGATGGCTAGGCCCATTTATCATCATAAAAATCTTCCTGCAAGGGGCAATGGAAATTAAAATAATAGACTTGGGAATAACATTTAAAGTGAATGGTCATAAGTAAAAGCCATTTTATGAAGGATTTTTCACTCAACTAGTATGTATCATCACGTTGAGTTGCCCATTTGAAGAGTATATGCAATGAGGAAGTTGAGCTAGGACTTGAAAAACCAAAACTAAATTTCAACTTATGTTCTTTTCTTTTTTGTTTCATGTTTGTTCTTATGCCCATAAGGCTTATCAATAAGATAATACTTCATTTTTAAGTTAGTTAACTTAGTTGTTTACTTTCTTCTACCTTTTGATTTTACTGATTTTAATCTAACTTTATTTTTTTTCTGTTTTGGGTTGTAGAGATATTAAAATGGGAGAAATTAGAGCTTTGAGTAAAACACATCGTTTTACATAAATGGAGGAAGCATAATTTGATTTTAATTCTATTTTCTCTCCCTTATCACTTAAGGCTATTAAATGGGTTTTTAATTCATGTTTCCTTTTTAACTTTCATTGTGTAGGCCCCTCTTTCACTCTCATTTTTTCTTAGAAATTACTTTTCCCCTGAATTATAAAGTTAGTGATTTAATAGTTCACACCGAGAGAGCAATTAACGGTGGAGGTCCAGTGACCAAGAGGAGAGCTGGCAAGGAACCAATAACTGTAGATGATGAAGAACCGACCATACCGGTCACCAAGAAAATGGTAGGTTATTTGCCTTTCAAATGAATGTGTCAAATGCATACCAATTCTGATGAAACCTAAGCATAGTAGAGAGAAAAGGATTCCAGCAAAGAAGGATTTCAGCTAGAATAGGCATAATAAAGCAATGAAGTTGAAGCTTAAATTTAACCCAATGAAGGAGGAATAAAAAGCACTCAGTAGAATTTAGAGCCTTAGAGAGAGAAAGTGTTAACAGTGAGACTATGCTCCAAGAAGACTAAGAGCATACCCCATCAATTTCCAAATTGAAGGGAAATTTGAGGTTTAAGAAGAAAGAAAGAAACACTTTGATAAAATGGTAAATTTATAAATTATCTAAAATAAGTACATCGATTACTCTATTATTGAACAGTTAAAGCTAAACTATGTTGAATTTATCGAAGGGACCATTTGACAAAAGTTCTTTGAAATTCAATGTCTTTTGTTTTATAAACTAATATATGAGTTTTACAATACATTCATGTTAGACAAATAAAATCTTGTTACTCTCGACAGTAGCGAAGTTATCAATTTTCATTTGCTAGGTAAATAATTCCAATTTTCCATAAATGAGTTAACTTAGCATTGGGAGTTACTGATGAGATTTTTGATGACTATATTAATTCCTTTTGTGATATCCCTGATGATTTTAATACTAATGCTGTCTAAGATGAGTGTACTATTGAATCTAGAATTGATTAGTTTGGAATTGATTTTTATTGATAAAATGTAAGTGATCGAATGCTAATTTGCACGTTTTAATGGTTAAAATGGTCTATTTTATATATAGAATTTTGCTAGAACAATTGACTTGCTCTTGTTTTTAAATTTTATAAGTAAAACCATTGAAAAAGTGAAAAGATGGTAAAAAAGATATTTTTACCTGGGTTTTCACTAAAAGATAGGAATCAAATGCTTATTGCCAGAGTTTATGGGCATAAGAAGTGAAAAAGTTCCAGACATTTGGCAACCAAAGATTTTATGTTTAAAATTTGTAATTTTATTTGAGATCATATTAAATGAAGTGAATAGAAGATAGAAATTATCTCAAATGTTATTTATTTATTTTAATTAATTTTACCATGTCATTTATTTTCTTTATTTTATTTTTATGTTTTTGCTAAAGATGCAAGGCTAGGCAATTTCTATTTCCAATCAAAAGCAACATAAGTAATTCATTGTTGATTCATGTAAGATAAAAACAAACTTAATTTCCTTCATGTTCACTATTTACTTTAATTCAATAAATCATGGAATGATTGTAGATTTTGAAACTGTGTAAATAAAGCCTATTGCACAAGTCCAATTTTGATATATTGCTATGTGAGTTATTTGATCTGGAAATGTCACTTAACTTGTTAGAGTAGCAATCAAAGAGTTAAGCTTTTTTATAGATGTTTAATTCTTCTTTATGAATTTTAGCAATCTGGTTTGAACATTTCAAGCGTTTCTTGGTTGTTAACATAACTCAGGGTCCTCTAATTCTTTATGCGGTTATCGAAAGACTAAGTATGAGTCTATTTGGCAAATAGAGGCAATTGTAGAGCTACTTCTTGATCACCTTAACCTTAAGGAGGAAGTGGTTCATGTGAAGCTATCTTTAGCATTCAATAACCAGCTTAGTGAATTATCATTGAACTATATTTGAATCGATAACCATAACAGAGATTGATCATTTGGAAACTATTGGAACATAGAAGTAAAAAAAATTTATATTCAAATGCTTAACAATTCATGATTTTTTATTAATAAATTTTGATGATTTTTTATTACTTTTATATTTATATTAGTATTGATCAACTAGAATAAATTTATAATGTAGTGTCTTCTAAAATCATAATATCGGGTGATATAATAGAGAAATTTTGACATGAGTTTATTTTAAAGCAACCAATGAATTTATTTTAAAGCAACCAATACAAAATTTTCAACTAACTTATATGATTAATATATCTAAAAGAATTTTCATTTTTAATCCTGTTGTTAATGAATTAAGAAAATTTGATAATCTAATTTTAGTTTAGATTAAAATTTAAATAGTTAATCATTTCAATTTAGTTTTATAATATAATATAAGGCAACTTAATTTATTTAATTAAAATGTTCAATTAAAATAATACATAAAACAATAGTTAAGAGTTTTAAAGTAATATTTTTTTGGACAAGTTCATTTAGTACCCATTATGATTTTACATGTATTTGATTCATCAAACATGAGTATGGTAGAATCCAATGAGCATTATTTGAATTTACATAGTATTTGGTAAAAGTAAAAATTCAGTGAAATTTTGAAGTGTCGAATGTATGAGTTTGATAAATTTAATTATTACAAAATTGCATTACATGCAGTATTTAATATCATTTTGAATTTTCATTATTAAGTTTATTTAATGATTTCAATGTGTTTTTCATAAAAAAATTGAAACAAAAACAGCTTAACGTATCAACTTTGAAAAATAAGTCATAATTTCTAACTCGTTATTTCAAGTGCCCTTTAACTTAATCAGAAAATTTAATTGATTTAAATTGTGTTATCAAACCTAACTTAAAATGATAAAATGCTTAAGGTATTAAACTAATGACTTGATCATTTTAAGTTCCTTATTTGTTTGCTTATTTGGATAAGTTAGTTACATTTTAAAATTATCTAGAAAAAACTGTTATATCATCATGATAAATTATATGAAATATTCAAAATATTAAACTAAAAGTTTCATTGCTCTTTATTATTTAAACTTATCAAACAAGTCATACATTTAACATTTAAAAATTTTAATACATGCATTATCTAAAATTTGCTAATGCATTATTAAATTTGATAATTCATTATTAAATCATTTTTATGATGGATTTGCTATTTCCTAAGTCATAATATGATTTCAACTAAAAAATAATTTTCACACCTTAACCTCTGAAATTATTGGCTGTAGAAATGGTAAAAGCAACCATTAAAACTTTGGAGATTTTCTCTCTTAAAAAAAAGATGTTTATTTCTAACGGCAACAAATACTGCTTAGAGAAACCTAAAAATAGAATCCAATAAGTGTTAGATATAACTTTGAAGATATTTTATATATACATCATTACATTGCATGGGTTTTCAATCAAAATAAATATTTTAAGAAAAAGAAAAATGACCATGGAGAAGAAATTGGCCATTGGCATGATATTGATGGTGATTATGGTAATGTTGGTTAGCCAAATTAAAGAAGTGGAGTGTCGTCATTCGCCTGTCCATGTGATTGATCATAGCAGCAACTTTGATGAATCCAAACAATTGAACGAACAAGCTAATAAGTATTCCCATGGTTGCAATGAGTATCATAAGTGTCGTTCTTAATTCTAATTTTGAAAAAGATATTTATCTACATTAGGTTTGTTGAAATTAAATTAATGAAATTTTATTTTATTCAATTTTGAATCATGCTTTATTCTTAAAAAATATGAATACATCATGATTGAAATGATATAAAATAAAATAAATTCATTGATTTAGTTTGTGGATTAGATACATGAACATAATATAGATTAATACTTTTGAAAAAATCATTTCATTATTGATTTATTTATTCTGATTTATTTTATCTTGTGAGAAACGTTTATGTAATAGAAAAATAAGATGCAAATTGTTAATAAAGGAGATTGATTATTTTATTTTCAATTTATTCCCTTTTTAATCAATATGTTTTCTTTCACGTGTATAAAACGTAACTCAAATATTAGCAAGGAGATTACAAAATATTGTATGATAACTTTGACAAATAAAAAAGAAAATATGAGAGAAAATAAATAATATGTCCATCAATGCATATGTAAACTTCATAAATGAAAGAATCTCAATCCCTTTTATAATTTTCTTGATTGGTGTTAATTGATGTTAATCAACATTCACTTACTCACTTTAAACAATAAATTAAAATAGTACTTAAAATAATAATTAAAAATTTTGACCTAATATCTTTTTTTTCATAAAATCATCTAATATGCATGTAATTTCACATTCATCTTATTCATCTAAACTTAAGTGTGGTAAAATCCAATAAGCACATTTGAACTTATTTATTTACTTATTTTGTTAAGTTATCTATATTTTAAAATTAACTAGAAACAACTTTTATATCATCATGGTGAACTATAATATCTAAAAGTTTATAATCATATCAAATATAAATAAGTTAAATAAAAAATTCTCATAATTTTTTTCATTTAAATTTATCAAATAAGTCACAAATTTGATATTTGAAAATTTTAATATTTAAATTATCTGACATTTAATATTTAGTTTTATTATTAAATCATTTTTAAGATGAATTTTCTAGTTTCTAAATCATAAATTAAGATTAACTAGAAAATAATTTTCAACCTATTATTCATTGATTAATGGGTTGCTTGAGTTATAAGCCTTCATTTATGCAACTATTGGTTGTAGTAATTAGTTTTCAATCGAGTTTTATTTTTTTTAAGAAAGCTAAGGTATATAGTGTGCTTTGCACGAATATCCTATAAAATAAATCAATCAATTTTAATTAAAATAATAGGTTTACATTTGTACTATAATATCATTATTTTAATAAAAAATTAACTCTTTAATTTTTATTAAAAGAATAAATATAGGAAATGAAGAGTTGAACTAAACATTATTTAATACATCAAATCAAATACAATTAAAAATGAGAAAAAGAAGAAGTACGATAACTATGATTAAATTCTAATTAGTAACTATAAATGCATTAAAAAGACTATTGAATTATTTATCAAAATTATTAATTAAAAAAGAGAATAATTATAAATGACTTGAATAAATACCCAAAAAAATATTCATAAATAATGTCATTGCATGTCACATCCTAAATCGAGCACACACTTTGCATTCATAAATTGGTTGAAATGTATTATAATATATGTTATTAGTGTGTTAATGCTATGAAATAATACTTATAATGTTAAGTATATGATGAGATTAGAGCTTATAGCTCTAAAGTTGAAATTGGAAATTCTGACGAAACCCCTAAACAGAACCACTGAACGGTGATGAATTGATGTTTTTGATGTTGAAAACACTTAGTATGATTAATTTAGTTAGGTAAAGATGATTGTTTTAACATGAATTAGATATATACAAATTTTAGAAAATTTGAATTAAAAAATAATTATGATGTCATAATTGAGTGATGATGATGTAAGCATGATGTAAGTGTATGAATTTAATTATGATCTTTATGCACTAGAAAATGAATAATTATGAATTAATGATGTATTAGTGAAAGTATATGATAATATAAAAATATTAGAAAAGTATAAATGATAATTTTATTAATGATGTCATAATAATGTCATAAATTATAAAGGTGATGTTATAATTATGATTAATTATAAATTATGATATGTAAACAGATAAATAGATAAATATAATTGAAAATATGATAATATAAAATAGATATGAAATAATATATTATATTAGAAGTGGGATTGGTAATTGAAAAAGTAGTTTTGGATTTTAGTGTTAGTAGATGGAGAGAGAAGATAAAAATTATATTTTATTTGATTGAGAAAATTGGTGGATGGTATTTTAAATTAAAATAAGGTGTATAAGAGTATATATTAAGTGTATAATATGAAATTTAAGGTTTTAGATTGGTGGATTTAATTTAAATACAAGTATAAATATGTATATTGGTTAAAATGTAGTTTTAGAGGTGTATAAGGATTAAAATAGGAATTTTTCCAAATGGGATTCATTTCAAACGAAAATTATTCTCATTTGGACTTAGATTTCATTTCCTTTATACTATTATTCTTCCTTTGGTCATTGCATACCATTCATTCTTCATCTTATCATTATCTTATCATTATGTTTCTTAAGTCATCTCTTCATTTTCTCTATTTGTCCTAACCTATCTTCATCTTCTTCAAAATAACCAAACCTAAGCTCCATCAAATATTAATTTCTTCTTCAAAATAGTATGTTTTAAGCTAGTTCTATTAGTGAATCTTAAGTTCAAGTCAAGATATTCTTCATTTTTCCTTGTTAAGTGAAAAATCGAAACTAATCCTTTAAGAAGTTGAAGTTTTACAAGCTTTCCTTTGTCTTTTGGTTCAGATTTTTCAAGATCTAGCAAGTTCTTTGAGTATACATCAAGGTAATGTTGAAATAATTTTTATTTTCTTTGTTTTTCATCATGACCAAAACCTTTTCTTAATGGATCTTCAAGTTATGCTCAAAATCATGAAGATCCATACACTTTTGATGGAAATCGTAACCTTTCCTTGAAGTTTGACTTGTTTTATTATTAAATCTAACTCTTTTAAGTACATGCATGTTGTTTTAAGGTGGGCAGTAACTTTAAGGAAGTCAAAGAAGTGAAAATGTATTAGATCCATAGCAAAATACAAAGGATATCAACTTTAAGTTGAGATTTAAGTTGTTGGGTTTAAAGGTGAGATTGGTAAGTATGATTTAGTGTTGGATCTACTTGATTTATGAATTTTTTGTATGATTTGAGTTTTGGTAGAAACCTTTGAAGTATTTTTGATCGATTTTGATTGATGTTTTAATGGTTAGATGAGTTAGGCTTGTAAAGGACATGGAATAAAGTGGGTTGTGATTGTATGGGTGTGTTTATGTTGAGTTCTTCACCTTGTCTAAAATATTCAAGCAACATTTTAATTATTGGTAAGTTTAAAATATGATGTTAAAGATGATTTATTAAAAACATAAGGTTAACAGAAAAGAAAGTGATGAAATTAAAGCTTAAGCTAAGAAAAATTAATGATTTAAGGCTTAATATCATTTTAAGTGTATATGACTTAAGAACTATGGATTAAATGATTAAGTTTAAGCATGATTTAAGAGATTAACTTCTAATTAAGGTTAAATGAAATTCTTAGTGATGTGTTAATAAGAAGTATATGAAAAATGAACCAAATTGGATATAAGATAAGCATATGTGGTAAATTAAGGCTTAATCTTCATGTAAAGCATTTATGAGATAAAAGCTAAGGAAATATGGATTCTGTTAAGTATGATTAATTAAT
>CANYBF011917212.1:0-51946 GCA_948192965.1 Dalechampia spathulata | reverse complement strand
GAAACAAGATGGTTATAAGAAGCCTTCAGAGGGCGACAAGTTATGCTTCTGACGAGGACATTGACCAAAGGGCTGAGATATTCATAGCTAACTTTCGGCGACAGTTGATGCTAGAAAGGCAGATTTCCTTGCAGGCTCGATATTACAGAGGGAATAGTTTCACCAGGGATTACTAAGAATGTATGTATATGAAACTGACAATGGCAATAAGGGCAGGTGGTTTGTGTTATATAGTTATTCTTTTTTTTTTTCTTTTTTCTTGTGAGAATTTAATTTGTCTGATGGTGGGATTGTATGCTATATAATATCGGCGATTGTTTTGTTCATCTTGCCTGTATAATAACTTGTACGAAGTTCAAGAGACTGAAAAATATCGTTCTTTGCTATATATGTTGGCACACAAACTTTTCCCTCATTGGCAATATCATTTTTAATAACTCGTCACTCTGAGGCTTTTGATCTGGCAATAGGATGGACAAGTTTCTTGAAACTTGAGTCCAATTTCATAGGCATTTGTTAGAAGTAGAACCCAACTGCTGCACTTTCATTATTCAATTTCAGAAGAAATCGCAGCTTTGTTTTCAGTTCTCTTAACTTTTTAGCATCATCTGCAATATACCCTCTTCAGGTTCTTTTTAATGTTGCTTTTTGATGATCTCCTTCATGCCCGTTGTCCATCTGAACCTCAACTTCCTGCTGGATTTACACTACTTGGTACTCGTCATGAAATTCCTTTGGAACTTTCCGGGTGTCAGATGATGACTCTCCCATCTTGCTCAACATTAATTTTTAACGTGAATCTCTCATCTGTTCATTGCCTGGATTCAACATTCAGATCCTGACAGAGCATTTATAGGTGAACTTGTTCTCCTTGTTGCGCCTGAAGCAACAGGCTGCTGTCAGAGAGGTCCTGGAGGCTTATAGCTGAGCTGTAGGATTAGGATGCTGAACCATTACAATAGAAGTTGCAATCGTCCCGGCAATGTCTAGGGGTTAATTGACAAGGGACGGAAACAAAAGGAGATCAATTTGCAAAATTAGTTAAGGAGTTGGAAATTAACCAGACACTATATATATCAGGAACGATGCCTTTTCATTCTCTTTACGTATACAACAGCGATCCTAACCCATGTAGAGAACAAGTTGATGAACATATCTGCCTTGTAAGGAAATCATTGGTCCAGAATCTCTGGGGTTGTGACGAGGAAACCGGGGCTAGTTTTGTTGAAGAGGTGACATCAGGTGGCTTCCACTTGTAACATATATGTTGGTTTGGAGCATTAGGCAACAAGGATGGTTTGGTTCCACAGTTTCCAGTTAGGAAAGATTTAGTGGGTGAGCCCTAACAGTTGTCACCTCATCAGTCTTACAGCATAAGACATGATTGGCGCATTCATATAATTAAATGCTTATCTTGTGTAGCATTGCATGCTAAAAAACAAGAAGATAAGTGCATATTATTACTTTGCATTAGTCTGTCATAAAGATAAAGTTGCTTCTTTTCTGTTCCAATTGGCACCCACCTTTTCATCATACACACACACACACACACACACATATATATATATATATACACACACCACTTTTCATTTATATTATTTTTCTAATTTATTTATAGGTAACATATGGTTTTCCTATAAGAGATATATTACCCGACTATACTACAAAACGGTCGATCCATCAAAATTACAAAAATCGGTAATTAATGACCTAATATTAAATTAATAGGGACGACGTCGTATTCTATAAATTAAGGTGAAATTTAATTTAATTAAAATATATTGATAAGGTAACAAAATCATGATTAGCATACAACAGAATATGAGATCAGAATTTGGAAATCCAACGGTCCATGTTTGTTTGGACGGAGCTTAATTAATTGCTGTTATATGTAGCGTAGCGTTTTCTTCGTTTCCTACTTTAACGAAGACATTCTCATTTTGGTTGAATCTGCATTTACCATCAGGTTCTCTCTCTCTCTTTTCTCTTCTCTCTTCTCTCTTCTTCTTCTTCTTCTTCTTTTATATTTGGTTATACGGCGTCGCTGTATCTGATTCTGGATTTCTGTTTAGAGCTAAATGACGCCGTCTGCCTCTTTCCGTTTTCTGTTTGCTTTGTTGATTGTACTTTGTGATGATGCTGATTTTCTAATGAGTTTCAGCTGTTGTTAATATTCATCGGATGATATCAGGAAAATTTCGAAAGAGTTTAAATAATCTAAATTTGTATGGAGCGTAATTCTATTTCATGCAAACGAAGAAATTGAACCTGTTTTATGGCAAGTGAAATTATGGATTCTGTTTTCGTTTTTATCAGAACTCCTCTTGTGATTGTTTTTCTTTTTCCTTTTTAATCGGATTTCCTCTTTTTCCTTGTTTTCTTCAACGAGCTCTGTTTTTGTTATCTTTACTTTGACCGGTTTATCTGTTTTTTTTTAAAAGAAAACTTTGTACTTGTGAAAATCAATTCTTAATTACTGGAGTGAAAACATTTTGGTTTTATCTGAATTTCTGTGGAATTTTAATTGCTTTTTGCTTTTCATCACTAATTATTGAACTTTGTATGTAATAGAGATTATGGATAACCTTTTTTTTTTTATGTTAAAACTTGTTTGACCGTCCGTGTTCTTGTATTGTCTTCTTCTATGAGTCATCGATGCCTCTCTGCAATCTCTAGAATGCTTTTGATTGGCTTTGGACGGATTGTTGTAGAATAATCATTTCAGCACAAAATTAACCTTTTAAGATAATCTTATGATTGGGGTACCAGGGGATATAGCTCCCGCAGAGGTACGGTTTTCATGTCCAAGTAACTTTGGCTCGGGGAAGAAAAACATTAAAGGTTATACGGTTTATCTGAGTGTGATACAAATAACAATAACAGCCAGAAAAAGGAAATTGATAGATTCAAGTAAATTACAATTTTCTAGTCTAGGAGTGACCCAACGGATATTGCTGCAAATTTTAGCAAATAGTAAAAAAGTTAATTCTTTTTTATCATTATGTTGGGATTATTTTAATGTATAAATGCCTAGGCTTGCATCAATTTATATTCAGATTTTAAATGTTTCAAATAGTAAAAAAGTCAATTCTTTTTTATTCTTTTTGTGTTTTTGTTTAACTTCTAGGTCAAAATTTTCAAAGATTTGATTTTCATATTCAGATCTTCTTAAATTTTACCTTTTTCTGTACTAAATCAGTGTTCTTTAGCAAATCAGTGGCAGGTTATTAAAACCCAAGCTGCTCTGCATCAGGGTGTTGTTGATACGTACTTCGTTACCTTGCTTGTCTAGTTTTTTGCTTTCTAGATTGTGTGAATGAGGTGCTTGAATGATTTGTTTGCTTTCCGGATTAGTTTCTTAAGCTCTTGTGGTCTGCCATTTGGAAGCATATATAGGGGTTAACCAATCTAACTAGTTTACTTTTACTGTCAGTCCTATTTACAAAGGTTCGCATGCCATTATTCATGAACGACTACTCCGGCAAAAAGGCTGATGATGGGCATGTTGTCTCAAGAAAGGGTGCTGGCCTTATCTTGAGAGATACTTCTAATAATAGAGATCAAAATGCTCAGATTTGCAACCGACTTGGGTGTAGCGACGGACTGAACTCTGCAAAAGGTACTCAAATTAGCCACTCAGAAAAAGCCAAATCTTCGAGGCTATCTTTTGGGCCATCTTCAACTGGGAAAGAAACATTTGGAAGTTCATCTAGGATGCTCTCTGCGACCAACAATTCTAGGAAGTCCTTGCCAGCATCTGGAAAAAAGCTGTCTTCTCGGCCAGAAAGAGATTCATCTGAAACTGTTGTTTCTTCTGATGACCTTGAAGTATCGGACGTTGTACCACCTTGTGGAAATATCCAAACAGGTATCCACTCTGAACCTGATGATTCTGCTAGTAGCGAGAATACCTCAGGGGAAGTTGGAAGCTCTGGCATCTCAAGAACAAGATCTCGTAGGAGGTTTTATCAAAAAGCAGGGTTAGCTAAATCAGATAGTCTAATAGGATCACCTCCTTCATTGCATTCTAAGAGCCCATGCCAAGGCACACAGGCCTGTACTGGTAGGTATGGTCAAAGAAACCTTACATGCAATTCAATATCAGATGTTGTCCCTACAGGATCGTCAACTCCTGCTTCAAATCTTACTCGACAAAAATACACAATCAGAAAGAGAATCTCTGAGGGACAAAGTAGCTCCTCTACTAGTGGGAAAAAGTTTAGTGGACCCCCATTAGGAGGGAGGAAGTCAAATTATTACTGTGGTATCTCGATCTCTGATTCGAGCAGAACCAGAAGTGGGGCATCCAGCTGGGATAATGGTCCTGCATCAGGTAGAACTCGTGGATCTCTTGGTAGCACTAGGTCAAGAGCTGCTAATCAAGGAGGTGGAAGTCATTTATCACCAACTGAGCTTAATGTAGCCCCGCAAATTTCTCAACCGATTGTGCCAATTGATTCAACTTCTCTTAGTTTGTCACATCAATTCTCTGTGGAATCCCCATTACGTCAGTCAAGGGCTTATGGCCTTCCTGGTAGTACTAGTGAGAGTTTACGTGACATTAGGCCTTCAAGTCCTGCAGAAGTTGGCAATACTCGATCTTCAGTGAATCTTGATAGTTTTCATCCTTACAGTACGGATGGAATTGCAGAGGTAGCCAATGTTATATTGCTCCAATTCTTCTCTTCCCTATGATATCATGAATACTTTTTGTTTCAAACTTGACAGTGGGAAAAGGGAACTAAGTGAATTTATTATAGTAATATGATTTGTTTTAATTACGCTGTGCAGGTGCTTTTAGCGCTCGAGAGGATTGAACAAGATGGGGAGCTGTCATATGAGGTAAATATATTTCTCGTTTATTTCTGGTTTCATCTGAAATGTTTCATTTATTTCTGATCCCGCATCCTTTTCTGGCAGCAATTGCTTATTCTGGAGACCAGTTTGTTCCTTAATGGGCTGAATTTGCATGACCAACATAGGGACATGAGACTGGATATTGATAATATGTCATACGAGGTGGGTTACTGTGTTATAGTTTTACTATATTTGCAATGTTTTACTGTGTTCCTACCTCTCATTTTGTTATGCTTTTCTTTTCCTTGTTGATAGGAATTGTTAGCTCTAGAAGAAAGGATGGGCAATGTGAGCACAGCGCTAACTGAGGAAGCATTATCAAAATGTCTTAAGACTGGCGTCTATCAGTCAACATCTTCTGATCCTTGTGGGGAAACCGATGATGTTAAATGTAGCATCTGCCTGGTACTTATTGTATTTTTCCCCCTATAAATCTTTACCTCTCCTTGGTTTTTGAATTATATTTTCTAGAACCGAAAAGCAATTGCTATAAAGTAGATCTGTTTCACGATTATATGGCTTGCATACAAGTTTGTTCATCTACTGCAGTCGCTATTGTGTTTAATGCTATTGTTTGTAATGTTGCAGGAAGTGTATGGAGTTGGAGAGGAAGTAGGAAGGTTGCAATGCGAGCATAGGTATCATGTAGGCTGCATACACCAATGGCTGAGACTGAAGAGTTGGTGTCCCATTTGCAGGGCATCTGCCGCACCTTCTTCACCAGCACCGCCTCTATAAATTGGACATTGGAGACCGGCTTTTTCAATTTGTATAGTATATGTCAAGTCTGCCTCTGCCTCCATATTATTATTATTATTATTATTATTATTTTAATTCAAGTAAAGAACTTTCCTTTTCTTTTATGTGAATTAACCAATCGCTTTCATGTCAGTAGACTAATAAACAAAGGTCCCATTGCCTTCACAGCAACAATTGACCTAGAAACTGTGAATGAATTTACTCATAAATTTTCTGCTGCCTTCTCTCCTTTAAGAGTACAGATAACATGCTATTTCTGTAATTTAGGCTGGTAAACGTGCAACGTAATCCCTGCCCGTGGCTTGCTGTGGGGCTAAGTTATAGTGTTCCTGACAAAGTAACATGAATGCGTGAAGCAAGTTCTTCCGACAAGCGAATGTTTTGAGTCACGGAAACTAGGAAAAGGACCGGAAAACTAGTTTGTAAACCATGTACTGGAAACCAAACAGACGGCTGATCACCTTGCATGCAAAATCTATTGAATGCCAACATCCATCCATCACCAAGCAACAAACAACATGGCTTACAGAAAATTAATTAAATAAAATGTCAAATAAACCTTTGTGGATCCTGCCTATGATTCTCTGGCAAGTTGCCAAGTCCAACCTGATTCTTAGTACATGAATCATACGACGGCTTCTGAGCATAATGAAAATTCTCTCATATTATCTAATCGAATTTAAGACAAATAAAAGCCTGTCTGATTGAGGACACAAGACAAACGAGATATCAGTCAGTTGAGCAAATAGAATATTTACGTGTCATTTTGTTAAGAACTATTATAATTTAAAGCGAAAGAATAGTTGAGTGGATGTGTTATTAATATTGGAATTCCAATCAAGAATTCCACTCAATTCTTTGCATTTAAATAGTACATAAAGCTCTTATACCAGTGGTTTTACCTCGCATTAAGCTGCCAAGAATATTCTCTCTGCAAAACTTGAATTAGATTTCCTCTTCATTGGCTGTGCATTGTAAAGATGAACTTCTCAGCCAGCAATGCCGCAACTCACCCTATACCCATTCTTATCATGCACCAACAGCAGCCATTCATGAACATTCTTTCCAGATCCCCTTTGGCCATTGCTTGAATAATTCCTCATTAATCTCGCATGGACGAGCCTCATCTGAAGCAGGGTCCATCTGGGTCATCATGGCATTCAGGCAGAACTGGATCATTACAAACCTCCCATGGCAGTTTTCAATAACATTGCACTTCTTTCTTATGGAAAGTTTCAGTCTTCAGATGCATGCATATAGATTTTCTCCAGCAGCAATGGCCAATCTTTGCCAAGCTGCTCCGGATTCAGCTCCATTGCAACCTTGAAATCAATCAATGATATCGGCATATGATTGCGAGTGAATTCCAGTGACCCGCTATTACTAGGCACATGTATGATGGGCCAAGCTCCCTTCACAACCTTGCCTTGAACCTGGATTTGGGGCTTCCTGGGATCATGTGAAGATGTCGACTCTACCAACTCAACGCACGACCTTATCAGCTTCTTCAAGTAGACATCCAACATATTGTTTAACATATTCGCACATTCCATTGAAACCCCTCCAACTTCCTGTGCAGCTGCAATCTGCTCCATGCGTTCCCTCAGTATCTCCGTGTTGGACAATCCACTACTATCATAGTAGCTAATACAGTCACTGCTGCTTGGTGCTGGCATGGTTTTGCGAGATCCGATCACATTTGCTGAATGTAATGGGATCCCAAGGGGCGCAAGTAGTGGGCTTCTGGATAAAATCAAGTGTTCAGCTCGCGGAACCTCTTCTCCATCTTCCTTAGAAGGTGTCTGATCTTTGCCACGAGTCCTTAGATTTTCTGATGGCTGTTGAATTGTCCCTGCCATTTCATTCTCAGGCCGCTCAGTAACTGCTTGAAGATGCTGCACTGGTCTCTGGTAACCGCATATAGGTAGTTCACCATTATCCACAATTACTTTACTGCCATTATTTTCTGCAACAATTGGCAGATGCGAGATGCAATCAGTTTTCCCTGTTGATCTATCTCTGGTCTTGTGATCATGCATCCTGGACCTAGTTTTCCTTGGGGACATTGGCAAAACCCCGTTTGACCAGATAGAAACACTTTGATTCTGATTTGGAAGCATGGATCCACCACTCTGTTCATGCCCATTGACTCTGCAAGGAGAACATTTTGCAATTTGAATAGAGGATTTTGTACCACCCGTCTGACTAGTTGGCAGTAGGGTCTTGACCTGACAAGCATTCTTCAGGATGGACCGAATTAGCTGATTGTGCAATGGAAGATTCTCCTTTCCAAGCAGGCGAAAGCATGACTTGTCAAAATCAATCTTGCTTAGTTTCTGACTCAAAAACCTATTCAAGTAATGAAAATACTTGTTGAATCTCTCAACGCCAACCTTCTTCAACATCTGGGTTTTCAGTTCAGCCAAATCAGTTCTGGAGCTCCTTTGAGCTTGCATTTCTCAACCAACAGATCAGTACACCATTCCAAACAGATCTCCAATCAACCTACCAGCCTCCAAAAAGTTTACAACTACATCAATTCAATGCAAATAGACATAAAATCTCAAAACTCTGTCATTTCTCGGAAGCAGCATATTCTCAATTTGCCAGCAAAAAAACCGTTATTTCTGTTTCCAAACAGCTGAAAGTTCACTAGCTCAGTACTCCCACCTAAATCTCGTATCTTGCAAGAACCGAATTAAGAAAAAATGGCAAATACTCTAGAGATCAAACTCACCCCTTAAGCTTATCCAAGACCCCAAGATCAAATTAGTTTATGATTCAAAATGAATCCTCAAGTTCAAAACACCAAAATTTATAGCTCCCAACTGCAACAACCGAGACTTATATTCACTGCTGCGATTAACCACCCACTAAGACACAGAATTTTATAAAAGAAAAGAATGGTAACTTCAAATTTAGAAATTAAAGTAGAACGAAACAAGAACCGGGAGAATTGATTGAGCACAAAAGAAACTGGAATTGCAATGACAGAGTTAAATAGGGAAGAAAAAGTAAGCTTTAGAGAGAGAGAAACAGAGTGAGTGAGATTTATAACGTTTAGAGATTGACTGAGCTCTGACCTTATGACAGTAACCAAACACTTTGTTCCAAATCAATTGCGGATGACACCATATCAAAAAGAAAACTCCTACTTCTGCTTCGATTATTTATCTCTGTCGATTAAGTTTCAAGAACACAATTTTTTTCGAACTTTTTTGCTGATTTGCATTACAGAGAGCTTTCCTTCGCTTGTGCATAGCTCCTCCCGTCAACCCTTTTCCTCTCCAATCAGTTCCTTCTTCGTCGTCTTCTTTGTTTATTTTCTTTTTCGGCAGTTGGTTCCCACCCAGTTAGCTCTCACGATGTCTCCGCTTCTTGTTTAAACTGTTCAATTTAGTTTTCCTACTACATTTTCTATTTTATTTTCTGTTTTTCTTTCCAATGATTTGCTCCTATTTAAAAATAAGTAAATTGCAATAAATATGTTCCAGAGTTTATTATAGTTGTTACGATAAATGGGTTATGATTTATTGGTAATGACATGTTATTGAATTGATGATCGGAGGATGGCATGAGATTTCAAATTTTAACCTAAAACTTGTCAAGACAAGGTGATTAGTAAGTTTCAGCAAATCTCATTTGGGCAGTCTGAGGTATGGAAGTCAAGCCGACTGTCATACATGCGAGCTTGATCTGTCATGTCAAGGTCAAGTTGACCATCCCTTGACATCATTGGACACAATCACAGTTCAGCTCAAGGATGTAATATATGCTTAATGCTTTATCCATTGTTCTAAATCCATGTTTATCATGGTAAAAAGGGAGTTTTCCATGTGATAGCGGCAGCACAAATTAGCAAAGCTTGTAGACTGTAAACAATGTCATCCCACCCATTCTAAAGGAAAGAAATCCGAATAAAATTACTACAAGTAATGTTGTAAATTTTCAACCAGGCCCTTTTCCTCATCGTATGGTCTGTTAAACCGTGTAGTGTTGTTGCATTGTGTCGATGTCAAGTCCTTTCAGCTTTGCCACCGACTCAACATGGCCCTTGAGTGTATGGAGCTCCCTCAGCCTGCAAATGCAGTCAATTTTTTATGTGATGTCTTCATTAACCAACCATGGCATTGGAATGGAATAAATAAATGATCGATCATTTACCTTGCCACCTCGGCCCTTCTCCTGGCTTGCTCTGCAATCTCTGAAAGCTCTCTGTAACTATTCTTATCAGCAAATAAGTTGGCAGTTTCAGGTGGTTGAAGGCCATGAAGTGTCCTCTGCGCTGTAGCCCATTGTGCTTCTCTCTCTTCTTTTCCATAGTCCTTCTTTGTAGTGAAGGCAGTCTGTTTCAAGAAGAAGAAAGCAACTGAGCCTTGCTATTATATAACTGGAAACTAAATGGATTGTTAGGCTTGAGGATTCTACCGGGGAAAAAGGGCTCACCTTGTTCTCTAAAATATTATACCAAGCTTTACCGCTCAAGATGTAGCGAATTGCAAACTTCAGCAGATCAAGTGGCACGTAAGTAACCCCGCTATAGAGCCAGATTACACCAGCCCATCCCCAACCGCACCCTTTTATACGAGCAAACCCCCAGTTTGCATAAACTGCTATCAGTGTTGCTATCTGTCATTCATAGAAACAAGCAAGCAATATCCATCATTCTTCTACGTCAAGAAAAGCATTTAAAAATGAACAAACACCACCGCAGTGCAGGCTGTGACATTAAATGCACGGTTACTAATCTGTCTAAGAACTGGGATGCAGATGTTTCATGATACATGGTATGGTAATGATCCAACCAAATGATAAAATAAAGACATTATAGAACTAAATTAAGCGCCGTGGAGATCGGCAGATGAGATATGAAGGCCTTACCAGCTGAGCAGCTACGAATGCACCCAGTAGAAGAAGTCCAGGACGTTCAACGAAGGACCAGCTGCGAGACCTTGTGACAAAAATAAGCGCCTGGCTCACAATACTCACTTGTAAGTATAAAGCAGCCATCATTTCGGCTTCACTATTGCGCAGTGATCTGACACCAAACTTGTCCTGCGTTCAGAAAATTGTCAATATCCAATATCAAAAGGAATCAGAGCTAAACTTGGTGCAATACTAATGTAATGTACAAATCTTACTGAAAAGAAGTCGGTCTCTTTCATCGCCCCGAAAAATAACACAGTCATTAAAGCCAAGTAACCTCCAAGGACGACACCAGTGCAAAAGATTTCTCCAAGTTTCCAGCTGTCTGGCAGTGGAGATGGTTTCACTCGGTCCTTCGATATTGTCATGATTGTTCCTAGAGATTTCATATTTCTGTAATTAGATTTCATTTTCATGATTGTTTGTATACAAACATACATATGCAGCCACACACGAACGCTTTTCTCGGGCTTACCATCGTTTAGGATTGCAATGATTAGAACCATGAATGGTGAAAAGTCAAACTTCCATAACAAGGCAATGAACAAGAAGCCAAACTGCCACAATAAGAACAAACATAACAGCACACATTTTAATCATGGTCCGAACAGATGGACAGTAGTGATGACTTCCCATGCGCTTGGTACTTACCACAATACGGATGGTAATTGAAACTGCATATATCTGCAAAAGAATGTGGACGAAATATATTAAGCTTTCTGAAATTCTAGAAATTTAAACTGAAAAAAAAAGGGAAGAAGTAGCCAACGGTGTAGTTCTTCATCCTTTGGAATATGGCCCTGCTGGTCAGCACTGCGCTAATAATTACACTAAGACCAGGTTCAGTGAGGACAATGTCGGAAGCACTTCTGGCAGCATCAGTAGCATCAGCAACAGCAATACCAATATCTGCCTTCTTCAGAGCAGGGGCATCATTAACACCATCTCCAGTCATACCGCAAATGTGTTTTCTCTCCTGCAATCTCTTTACAATTTCATATTTGTGTTCTGATAGTTCCGGAAAAGCAATGTCAGATACAAGGAGGCGTAGTGTGCATATAAAACAAATTTAAACAACTGAAAACTGAGAAGTCACCCGGGAAAACTCCAGCAAATCCATCAGCCTTTTCGATCAAATCATCTACAGGGAGAACAGCTAATGAAGCATCTTTATCTTGGCCAAGCAATGAAGAGGAGGGATACATGTTTGTTCCCATTCCAAGCCTCCGCCCAGTTTCTTTAGCAATGGCAAGCTGATCACCTGGATATTGTACAAACGTCACATAATTTCATAAAAATGACGTAAAGGAAATGTTCAGAATATTTTTGAACAATACTTACCTGTAATCATTTTAACATTCACACCAAGGTTGAGAGCTCTTCTGATAGTTTCAGCGCTATCATGCCTCGGAGGATCAAACAAAGGTAACAAGCCAACAAATTGCCATGGGCTACCTGGACTTTCCTTTGTTTTCTCAGGAACTTCCTGCGCACGTCATACAGGGAACAATCAGCTTGAACGTTCTTCTGCTAAAAGGAATAAAATGAATACCTGTTTTGCAACCGCTAAAGATCGAAGCCCGCGTTCGGCAAATTTATCAATGACAGCATGAACCTTCTTCCTAACATCCTCCTTGCTGTTGCATAGGGCCAGTATCTGCAGCAAGGAACAAAATCATATTCTTTGGAAATTCTTCCCTTGCTAATTCATTTTCTGTGTCCTACTACAAGGGAAGTAAAATTACCTGCTCAGGAGCACCTTTGCTTGATCGGTGCCAGTTTCCATCAGAATCAATATAAGTTAAGGCAGTCCTCTTATCCACAGGATTGAAGGGAAGGAAGTGAACCTCTCTAATATCAGCTCGTGCCTGCCCAATTATCAGTATGAACATGATTACAGATTATAATTCATTGCCAAACCCCCCAAAGAAAGACTATTCTAAAAATCACTATTAAAAAGGTTATACCTCCTTTGGGTCCCCTAGCATGCCTACTATTGCAGCGTCAATAGCATCCTGATTTTCAGTTCTTGAAGCTCTAGCAGCAAGAAGCATTACATACTCTTTATCTACACCCTTCAAAAACACTTCAATGAGGCTTTTGTCAACAGTCAGCTTGTTCAGGGTCAGGGTTCCGGTCTTGTCACTGCAGAGAACATCCATGCCTGCCATTTCCTCAATGGCAGTCATTCTTTTGGTAATTGCTCCCTGCTGAGAGAGCCTGTGTGAACCAATAGCCATAGTGACTGATAAAACAGTTGGCATAGCAATAGGAATTCCTCCAATCAAAAGAACCAATAAGTTGTCAATTCCATCTCTGTACTTGCGATGCTGTATAGGGTACATGACTATAATTTCAATGATTATTCCAAGAGCAATTGAACAAATACAGAAGTTACCAATGGCGGTCAGAACTTTTTGGAAATGACCAATTTGATTAGTGCTGTCCACCAGATGGGCAGCTTTACCAAAAAATGTGTGTACGCCAGTAGCAATTACAACTGCTTCAATTTCACCCTGTTTACACGTCGAGCCAGAAAACACTTCATCTGTGGGGTTCTTAGTAACAGGAAGTGACTCCCCAGTTAGTGCAGATTGATCAACCTTCAAAGGATCACCCTCGAGTAGACGGGCATCGGCAGGGATGATATCTCCCAATTTAATGCTAATAATGTCTCCAGGAACCAAAATTGCAGCTTCTTGCTCAGTCCATTTACCATCTCTGAGAACCTAAATTCACCCACCGGAAATTGAAATCTCGTTATAGTTTCAGAAAGTGTTGGAGAAAACTGAAACTATATAAATTGAGGGCTATCTATATATTATTATCACCTTAGTTTTGGGAGCAAGACCAGCCATAAGAGCTGCTGCTGCGTTTCCAGCGTTGTTTTCTTCAATGAAACTAATTGTGGAGTTGATCAGTAATAGAGCAACAATCCCTACGAAGTCCTGCCAATCTGGAGGCCTTCCATCGCCGTTTGCCAGAGCAATGGCCATTAGAGCAGCAGCTTCCATGACCCATGACAAAGGATTCCACATGAAGCCCAAAAACTTGAGGATTTTACTTTCCTGTTTTCAGAATATAGAATCACACTTGAATCAGCCATACTATAATTTCATATGAAACTGAGATAAAATATCATAATTATAATTAATATTATCATCTTTGTTGGTATCGTCATAAGTTTGATTGCCACCTTTTTCTCTTCTAATTTGTTTGGTCCAAATACTTGAAGCCTGTTGGCCCCTTCCTCTGAAGAAAGACCTTCTCTGGAACATTTCAGCTGCTCAAACACCTCCTCTATAGGAATCCTTTCCTGCAAACAAACAAGATTACTTAGTCGAATGAATCCACGATGTTTGTTCATATTAGACAAAAGGAGTTCATATTAGACAGAAGGCATTGATGATGACTACATCTATTTCTTAGTTCCTCTAACGGGATAATCATCAATCCCCAGGGATATTACATATAACGAGTCCACATAGGTAGAAACTCTGACATTACATATAACATACCCTTTCCCTGAGAAGAACTGAACTGAGAACAAATCACCGGCGAAGTTTGATCGGAAATACAAGTTACTTTCAAATGCTATATGCAAATGACCCAACAAAAAAACCACCATTATTTTAAGGGTTGGTAAAATTTCATAATACCACCCATGTCCTATGAGTAAACAACTCCCATATATATGAATAAATCAATAATTATATATTTACGCGCGTGTTTTCCCAACATCCAAACAGAAAATCCGATGCATTAAGAAAGTCAAATGGTTAGCCTGCCTTTCTGAAAAGGAGCTGCTTACAGCCAAAAAAGAGTAACTCACGCACTCCATAACAGCAACCAAAAATAGAGAAAAATATCTACCCAGGGAAGAGAGAATGAGAAGAACGGAAAAGCAATATTCATAAAATAGTACGTACGCATGTGATCGAGGACCGTGAAGAAGCATATAAAATCACTTTTTTGGTCAAGTTAAAAATTGAGAAAGCATAGTATCGTCTTCCACGAGACACAAACAAACACATATTAAGGCCACCGTCTGACGGATATGCAACGTCGGCGGCGACTGAGATGTCTGGAATATTCATTTGCCGATGGCATGTGTATTACGACAAGGAACCGAGTTATAGCCTGCCTCAATTATATTCATCAATCAAAATAGAGTTTTCTGATTAAAATCCAAAAACGAGGCCCGTGAAACTGTCTGTATGATGTTTTCAGTGCTTTTGAAGTTGAAAAAATATATTATCGAAACACAATCCTTACTAAAGCATGAATGTATGGTTTCCAAGGCAGGAGCTGGGGTGTGTGTGTGTGTGTATTATATACACGTACAAAATGAACACGAAAACATAATAAACAAGAAATGAGGTTAAAACCATGAAATTGATGGAGTGCAACATATATGTATGCCATGTGGGTATATACCAGATCGACGGACTCAGTTTTGATTTCTTGGAGAGTGATACCACCGTTGCTGGCCATGGTCTATGGTTGAATGTAATATAAATACTTAGATTAAAAGAGGGTGTTTGAGAGAGACAGAAGGCGAAAAAGAAAACAAGGAAAGACGAGGGAAGATATCGCGGCGACAAAGAAAGAGTGGGAGCAGGAAATAATAATATAATAATGGTGAGATGAAGGAGGCCAAGGGGGATTGGGGTGGGTTATATGGTGGAGTCTTGGGTTCGGTGTGGGGTCCGATTCGATACTTAAAATGCCATTTGTCAATTATTGGAGTGCCACGCTCTCCTTCCTTGCTTACTCTTGTTCGCCACTGACTGATTTTGACTGTTGGTAAGAAAAAAGCGTATTTTCGATTATAATATAATAATAAATATTTTTTTTATTAAATTCAATAAATATAAATGAATATTATGATATTAAAAAAGAGAGTTCATATTTGGTAATTTTTGTTGATGTAAATTGGGTGGGAGCAATGAGAAAGCATGAAATGGTTTGCTTACAATACGAGAAATCCTCGACATTTATTCGTTTGCGGAGAATGAATATCTTTTCCCACATCGCTTTTATGTATGAAAGTGAAAATTGATTTCAATTTCTCAATTATTTGCAAGTCGTAATTAGATTTGAAATCAGGGTTCAGGGTTCCTTCTTCGTATAAGCTTGCGAGGGGGGGGGCAGCAGTCAAGACATGAGGTGCTTGCGTTGACTTTGTCAAATTAAAAAAGGTCCGTACGCTTGAAGGGTACCATACGATACGACTCGTGTTAATCAAGCAATTCGAGTTTCAAACTACAGACACCAAGTAAATGAATGTGGAAATTTGACCGCCATGACTCCATCTCTGGGATAACACCTCCGGCGATTCCGTGACGACTGACAAATCAGTATAAATAAATATGTTAATTAGTTTAGGATAAAAATGAATCTCTCTTTATTTATTATTTATATGGTGGTTATGGGAAGGATGATGGAATTAGGGATGTGAAAGAAAGAAAGATGGCATGGGGGTGGTGGGAATACTTAAAAGGCTTATCTGGCACCGTTGCTTTGCTTATATTCGTGGTCACCTCATCTGAATACGCCTAACCAGACTTGGACAAGACAGCCATTTCTTCAATGAAATCATAATGCATTCATTCTAAATACCTTTTCTCAAAATTCCTCTCTTTCCTTTTTTTCTTTTTTTATTTTTTTTAAAATTTTTGGAGATAAACTCAATCCATCCTTCAAGATATAATTCAGTTTATGTTATCATTAGATAAATAACATTATCTTGTTTTTTAAATTATTTTGGTCAGATTTTCTGCATAATAATATTTTTAAAAAATAGTAGTTATTGACTGAATTATGCTCGGTTGGGTAGTGATAGGATGGAATTATCATTTCCAAGGATAAAAAGAACGTATATATATGTATTTGCTTGTAAATAAATTAGGTCATTTATTTGGGTTGTAGATAAACACTAACTAAAGGTGCAGGAATATATACCCATCCTTTTTTCAATCCAAGACTCAAAATTCTCCTTTATAACATTACAAGACAAGCTTAATTATGCATATATATATCTATGTAATAGAAAATGATAATTATTTTAAGATATATATGTGAATAATAGAAATTCTATATACGGGAATAACACAACTTGACCTTTTTAATGTTTTCTTTCCCCAATAGCCATGGAGAGGATTTTGGACACGTTTTGTGGTAGTGCTTATAATTTGCCAGTTTATCTCTTGCAGAAGTGGTGGTGATGGGGAGGATTGCTTTAGAAGGCCATTGGACTTTTACCATCTTAATCATTGCAGTACGAACCACAAGACCTTCCACCCAAACCAAAAATAATGCCAGATGGTGCTAGCCGTGGGGAGGATCAACCTCCGGAGGCCACCAAACCAATTGGTAACTTTGTCCGTTTGGCTGTCCTTATTGTTATTTGTTTTCCCTAGACTAGTTTCATGGGCGGTTCAACATTAGGATTACTTACCCTGCGCGGATTGCCTCACGGTGGTAGAGACATCGCTGCTCTTGCCTTTGTTACTGCATGCTCCGATCGTTCTCAGACTGCCGCTGACACCCACTTAACCAGCAGGGTGTCTTGGAATTTTTCCGATGGTTCCGACTTCGCACGACAAACCGAGTGACAGACCTCTACGGGCATCATTTTCACTATTGATCCTTTTTTTTTAACAGAGAATGAAAATATTCATCATTGAATAAAGTTTATAACTCACTGATATTAAATTTTATATCATAAAATCAATTAAAATTAATCTAAATTAGATAACTAGTTGATTCAAAATTATTACTCAAGAAACTAGTATAACATTAAGGATTTATGCGCTTGAAAATATTACAGGATTTTGAGGGAGGGATTTTCTCAAACTACCAGAGACTCACTCTTGATTCTTGAGGAACACCACCACACGTCTCATAATCACACATTGAGTGCAATGGGCAGCCCTTTCGATACGCTGAACATCTTATATGTTATTGGGCCAATGGGCTGGGTAAGGCTCGATCCAGAATGATCCGAACCACAAATACTTGCATAATTATTATATCATTAATAATAATACTAATAACTATTTTTTAAAGATATTTAAAGGGGAAAAGGGGTAAATAGTGAATAGGAGCGACGTAGGGGCTTGCGCAAGCATCATTCTTGCTTCTCACCGACGAAGGAGACGTCGTATATATTTGGTTGCCTTTTCCGAGCGGTATATATCTGAATCATTAGCTACCGAACCACAAAAAACAGACTGAGAATTAGAGATGGGAGGTCTAACGTGCAACGCTTGTAATAAATCGTTTAACGACGATGCTGAGCAACGCCTCCATTACAAATCCGATTGGCATCGCTACAATCTTAAACGAAAGGTTCAATTTCTTTTTTCTTGTTTCTCCGTTTCTTTTTGCAATAATAGTTAGGTTTTTCTTAATCATTGTTTCGACGTATCTGTTTTTTTTTTGTTCGAAAAAATTAGTCATGAAATTTGAATGGATTTGCATTTACAAAGCATGCTAAAAGCTGTAATTTGATTCGTTAATTAGTTCATCTGATAATTGGATGTTTAATTTGTAATATCATTAGAATTGTATTTACTTATTTAGTTGTCTTTCAGCAGTTCATATCGTACACTTAGTTATTTGTAGAGAAAGAACTTAAGCCTACCTTAAAATGCAAGTTCATAGCCTAACATTTATACTTTAAATTTATGTAGGCTCTATTATCATCCTATTTAAGCATGCAGGTTTAGATCTTTAGTTAAACTTAACATGGTGTGTTAACCATTACTATTTTGAATTGAAGGGCAGAAAGTTGTTGGCAGAAGTCTGATATATACAGTTGCATATCTACGCTGACATCAATCATGAACATGAGAATATTCATGTGTGTTTTTGGTGTGCACCGTGAGGATATTAAAAATGTAACATGTTTGGTCACCTGTGAATTTCACTATTGAGTCGTTAGATTTGATGTTTCAGCTCATTTGTTGTTAAGATAATAACATGCTTCTTTTTATTGTTTCTCTTGCATATACTTAAAAGCAAAGTTATGCTCCTTCTTTTCGAGGTTTAGTTTTCTTACTGGCTTATGACAGGCTATTGTAGAACGTAATTTTGTAAGTAAAAGTTTGGCACATTTTTAACAAAATTTTAAACATAAGTATCAGTGCTTGAGTTTTTGCTACGATGAAAGATCAAACAGTAGGCCTCTATTGACCAACAGGCTACTTCTGAAAGTACCTGCTAATATAACTACTTAGGAATGCATCAGAAAATGCTAAATGATGTTGAATGAAGAGTTCCGCACATTTCATAGCAAATCATCATGTTTACCTGTACTAGTACCTGGGGAAATTTTCAGGTAGCTGGTGTACCAGGAGTAACTGAAGCACTATTTCTGGCTAGACAGTCTGCAATCCTTCAGAAGGAAAACTCGAATGAAACCCCTATGCTGTATAGCTGTGCTCTCTGTGGTAAGGAATATCGTAGTCCAAAAGCTCATGCGCAGCATCTAAAATCACGAAATCACATTATGCGAGCTTCCCAAGTAACAAATGATGATCAGGACATAGTTGTGATTAAACCACTTCCTCGTCGTGTGACCAAGAACCATCCCCCACAAAGGGCAATGAATGATGAACAATCTGAGGACAGTGGCGATGAATGGGAAGAGGTTGATCAGGAGGCAGAGTTAGTTGGCGAGGCCACAAAATCATTGACTGGTTTGACTGTAGATGAGGCCTCTGATGAAGATATGGATGAGGATGAGGATGAGGATGATGACTTCTTGGATCCATCTTGCTGCTTTATGTGTGACCAAGAACATGATAACATAGAAAGTTGCATGGTACACATGCACAAACAGCATGGTTTTTTTATTCCTGATGTTGAGTATTTGAAGGATGCTAAGGCCCTTCTTATTTATCTGGGGCTCAAGGTACCAAATTATCTGCCAATTACACATCACTGCTATCGTATTTCTTCCCATAAATGCATTTATGTTTGTTCTCACATCCATCTTCTTTCTCCAGGTGAAAAGGGATTTCTTGTGTTTGTACTGCAATGATAGATGCCATCCTTTTAACAGCTTAGAAGCAGTTAGGAAGCACATGGCAGCAAAAGGTCATTGTAAAGTACATTATGGTGATGGTGATGAAGAGGAAGAAGTTGAATTGGAAGAATTTTATGATTACAGCAGCAGGTTTATTTCATTCCAATGCCCGACGTTTGTCAATGATATTTGCTTCTTTATTACACCTTTTGTACTATAACTTTTATGGCCCCGTCTTTAGTCTGATTTTGTCTTGAGAAGAAATAATGTTAATTTGTTCTGCACGATTTTGTTCCACGGTAACAGTTATGTGGATGAGGATGGGAAACAGCTGATCGTCTCAGGTGATATGGCCAACGCCGTAGAACTTGGGGGTGGTGGCTCAGAGCTCATTATAACCACAAGATCTGATGGTAGAATATCTTCCAAGACTCTTGGTTCCAGAGAATTTTTACGCTATTATCGTCAGAAACCACGGCCATCACCTGCCAATGACATGGCTATTGCCGCTGCACTAGCCTCAAGGTTAGCTTCCATTGCCCCATTCTGAGCGGAATAGTTTCCACTAATACGTTAAGCATGAGACGATAGTCGATAAATGAACTGGGTTCCACTTTTGCAGGTATAGGAGTATGGAGTTGGCAACCGTGCAGTCAAGGGAGCAAACGGTGAGGATGAAAGTGATGAAGGAAATGAATCGGTCATCTGAGGCCATGCGGACCAAAATTGGCATGAAAAATAATGTTATTAGGAAACTTCCCAAGAATGTTCCATATTAGTTTTGGAGCTAAACTTCGCATTTTACTTCTCCATCTCAACTTATCGCTATCATAATTAATATCTAGATCACGTATTTTTTTCAGGGGTTAGGAGTGGTCACATCTCGCTGGATGTTTCTTTCATTTTGCTTTTTTAGAGATTTTAATCATATAAAATTTTGGGAGTTATCTGTTTGCTTGTGTACTCATCCTTAAGTACAAATTTGTTAGTAGAACTTTCTCAAATGTTAAAACTTAATCACTTGAAAGGGGAACTGCAACATACGGTTGCCATATTATGCTGTCGCTGCAATGAATGCCACCTTGTTTCAGGGTGTTAAGGGCTAGTAATTTGGTGATTTTCAGTTGGGGCTGATAGCTCCATTTGCATCTTTTGACGGGCGCTCGCAAAGCTACTCGTTATTCACAAAGATGCTAAAAGCAAAGCAAAATGCATTCGAATGGAATTGATCTTTTAACTTAGCAGAAAGCCGATTCTACATCGCAAATGGCCATTCTACCTGGTTACAATGTCAGGGTGGAAGACGCCACTCTTCTGGTTAAAAATGCATACGCTTGTTTAAATCAACAGCAAAATCATCACACCCTAGTCGAATTTGAATTAGCCAAATTCATATTCATGTGAACAGTTATTTTCATGACCCATCAGATCTAATTACATCTGACATGTTTGATGACCTGTGTTGTTTTCCTTCGTCTTTAATTTATTTGCATGTAAGATTTTCAAGCGAACGAGCGGAGTTTATCATCCGACAGGCATATGTAGAGCCTCCAAAAATAGATAAATGTATCAAGAGAGACCGAGAAAAAAGAATGTTCTACATCATCGCAAAATTTGGTTAAAGCATAGATGCAAGTTTTGCTTGTAATATATTTCTATATCATAGGAAAGATATTGAAGCTGGCACGGTATTGGCACACGAATCAATAGTTGGCTCCAAGTAACAAACTCGGAAAGATCGGAATGCACGGTGGACGGTGATTTGTTGACATTGTCGAAACCTGCTTCGAGCAACTATTTTTGGATTTAAGCAAGATCGCAAATGTATGACTTCCACAGAAAAGGTGCTTGCAGGTGGGTTGCTTAGAGATAGTACATGGATTTGGCATGAATGTTGCGGGGAAGAATATATCACCGCAGGCATGTATGGTGGTAATTAAGAAACTTAAAAAGTAGAAACAGTTGCTTATTCTTCAAGAATTTATAATTCAAATGCTCCCCTGCTTATGTGCACGGTGAGGTAAATTATTTAGCAGACTAGGCCTTGATATTTTTCAGGAGTGGTTGCGTCATTACTCGGTAATTTGAGATTTTTGCCTCGAAAAGAAAAACCTGAAGCAATGGCCAAAGAAGGCAGATTAGGTGCACACGAGGCGCGTGGTAAACAGATGTCAGTTGCTTTGATTACCCTTTGCACCAAGCCTTCAATTCCCAGATATGCTGCTTCTAGTTTCATTTTTCCGCGAATGTTTCCTGCTACCGAATCCTTTGAGAAAAAAAAAAAAAAAAGGTTGCCATAATATGGAGATGATGCAATTCTAAGCAGCCAAAATAGCATGACTTGCAATTATGGGACACAAAATTCACTGGAAAGAACATCATTTCATAAAAGAATGAAACGAAAATTGTACAAAATATTAATTTCATTTCACAGGATCCACCCGACGGATTTTGTATTTGCATACCCTGTGGTGCATCTCAGCAACTGTCGATGTTGTCTGGTATCAACTACTCCTCTTCAATTACCTTTGTTACAACACCTAGCGCAATTGTTCTACCTAATACTCTCAGAGACACTCTTCCAAGAGCTTTACAACTAGAAAACTCTTGAACACAAATTGGTCCGAGCAAATTGACCTGAAATTAGAGAACAGACCAAGATATGACCTACTTCAGCTATTTCTGGCATGCGTCAATACATAATAACGAGAGAACATTATCTAGCGTATTTGATTCACCTCAATTAAGGCATGTTGTTTTGGTGTCAGGCAGCGAGGTGCTTTCTTTGTCACATTGCCAGTTTTTGGATCAAGTAATGATATTATCCTTGCAACTCTTGCAGCCTCTTTTGTATGATACAAATGAAATTCCAGCTGTACATGTCATTCAGAAGAAGATTGAATTGTCAACCAGCACGTAATCCATAGACAATAAGATGGTTTTCCAGTATAGCGAAGCTTACTTGAGAGCCGATCAAAATAGGGGTTGCAAAATCCAGGACAAGCACCTTCAACTCCAAATGCTTTGCAACAGCGACTGGGAAGTCAGGATGACAAAGTACACCACCAGCAATGACACTGCTTACATCGATCCCCACTAAACTGACAGCCACATTGTCTCCTGCTCTTGCAACAGAACAGGCCTGAGAATCACGCTCTAGAGTACGTACTGTTCCTATATCTCCTGAAGGCATGACCAAAACCTGCAGCACCACAGGCCAACCTTATGTTGAACATATACACACAGTATCATACATGTGGAAAAGAAGTTTTAAATCACAATTTCCAATTACTAGCGTATAATTTACCATTTTGTTCATATATACATATACCTCTGGAGTATTGGAGGCTACCTAGATTTGAAACCCAAGCCTCCTAAAGAACTTCACTACTTGGCTTTGAAAGCATATATGATTGATGATGCAAATTCAACTAGAAAGTTAGCAGCGCAACATGCTATATTTGCAACTAAGCTTAAGAAGAAAGGTTTACAAAATGTTCAAGAATTTCAATGTCAAATTTGTTTCAACATACACAAACAGTTCTCATATTGCATAAATATAAATAAAGTTAAAAGGAACCGGGCAACATAGGCTTGGCAATAAATCTCCACTTTAAACCTCATATTAAACAAAAGTAGCTTTAATGATTTTTACTGGAGAGATCCCTGGCGATGATGACAATCTCCATTATTTCAGTAGTTTTCTCAAATATGCCATAAATGCAATAGTTACAAGTACTCATGTTGTATACCTTGGAACCAGTCCGAAGAGCTCCAGTCTCTAATTTACCACAGGCTGACACCTGTCCTGTTGAAGGTGACTTGATAACATCACATATGGGCATGAGCAACGGTTTTGAGAATTCTCTTTTGGGAGGTTGAAAAGAATCAATTGCATCCAACAAACATGGTCCATTATACCTGGAACTCAAATATAATGTTCTTTTACCAGACGTTTTTTAAATTTAAACCAAAAAGTATATGTAGCAATCGTAAGCAAGTGCACTCACCAGGATGACAAAACATCATTGGAAGGAGCTGATACTAAATTTTGATTTTCCATGGCACTCAACGGAATCCACGACACTGAGGAATCCTTGAAGCCACAAGAACGAAGGAACGTTCCAAGTTGTGTTTTAATTAAATCAAACCTATCTTTTGAATATTTCACAGCGTCCATTTTGTTAATTGCAACTATAATTTGATCAACTCCAAAACTTCTGATAAGTTGCGCATGCTCTCGTGTTTGGCCCTTCTTACTGTCCATACCAGCTTCAAAAGCACCATTACAAGCATCTATGACAAGAATTGCAGCATCAGCTTGTGTTGCCCCGGATATCATGTTCGGAACAAAATCCTTGTGGCCTGGGGAATCGAGCACAACAACATGATATTTTTTTGAATCAAAATAAGCTACACCCACTGTCATAGTTATTCCTCTCTCCCTTTCTTCAGGACTCTCATCTAATGCCCAAGCATAGGCAAATGAACCCTTGCCCTGTCGAATTAGAATATGTGATAATCGGGCAAAAGCAAGTTTCTTCTGAGAACTGAGAATCAATAGACAGATCTTGGCATCATTACCTGTATCTTGGCTTCTTTTTCATATTTGTGCATTTCCTTTTGGGTTATTCGTCCTAAAAGATGTAGCAGTCTGCCAGAGAGAGTTGATTTTCCTGAGTCAACATGGCCAACCTGCAATCACACATTAGGTAAGTTTGACAATTGGTAATGCAGTAGTGCACTCGTTTGAGATTAAAGAATTCAGTTCCCTGAATGCATGACTAAGAACTAAATCTAACTTACAATTGCGAGATTCAGTTGAGCCATCACATCATCTGACTTTTCAGGGAGCATCCAATTTTCAGGCTGATATTGTACATTTGATTTAGATTTTTTAGAATTACTACTTAACTTTCCAGGTTTACCAGACACGGACATTAAGCTTAAGTTATCAGTAAGCCTATGAGGCTCACTCCCGAGTACTAGTGATGAACCACTATCCTCCATAGTCCCTTGTTTGCTTTTTGACATTGACGATAATGAATTCTTTGACATTTCATCACTTGACTGGATGTTGACTGCAGGATCCTTTGAAAAGTTGCTCATAGGCCCAGGTTTAGGCATCAAAGCAACGGAGTTGTCTGAACTAGAACTTGACTTTTTAGCTGACACCTCATTTCTATGATAATCAATCTCATTCCCATTACCTTTTTTGCCTTTCTCCTTTGGCAAAGAGGAGTCATGCAACTTTTTCACAGTGGACCGTGCATTAGTTGCGCTATTGTCAATTATGCCTGAAGAAGGTTTTGGAGTTTTGACATTCAGAGAATTGGCTACAATCAAAATAAAGAGAATCAAAAAAATAAAGCACTTACTACAAAAATTGAAATGTGCATACATAAATCATTCACTGACTAAAATATATACAGGAGGGGTTGACCAAGGAGAACGTGAAAAGGCCCAGATTTAGGCCTGGAATGACCAGGAAGATTTGGCCCTATGAGTGCTGCCCGTTATATATCATTGCTTAAATCTTTCCAATATACCAAGACGCTCAGCCGTTATGAAACAAGGGGCACTAGACCTTGCTTCGCCCAGAAAAACATAGATTATGGCATAGTGTCATTAAATGCAATCTTTTCCCTAAAATATCCCATAATCATAATGTTTCTGGAAAAAAATCACTACTGAATTCTCACCTACAGCATCTCTGTCTCATTTGTTTGCCTCACATGCGCAACATTTTTCCACCTCATCAGTAATCATTCACCTATGAAGAACAAATATGCCATTTTTCTAACATTTGGTATGACACAAAAAAATGTATCATGGTCTATAGGATTCCCAACCCTTTTCTCTAAAACCTTTACATAATGTGTTCCTATTTCATATGAAAGCTACTTTTAACATTGTTCTACCACTTAAAAAGCTCCTCCATTTGCAATATAATGGTTTCCTAGTTCTCCATTTGGCTACATATGATGATTATCAACTTTTAATCTATATAAGGGTGGATACCTCTTGAATCCCTTTTGGAATGCAATCCACTAGAAACCAAATCATCTGGAGATGGAACATCAAACTTGAATGGCACTGTATAATGTTGAGTTGCAAGGTTAGAAAATAAACAAGATTGTTTTAAAAGAACGTGCTACAATTCAGAAACAAATTGAGAATCCAACAGAAAAATCAGCAAAGGATTCTCGTATTAAGAACTACAATGATTAATATCATTTTGCTATATATATCCAGACCTATGTTAATGTGGGTGTAAGTATGTGAACTAAAAGCCTTATGGAGTTCATGAATGTTTCCTTCAAAATTCTCGCACTTGAGAGAGTTATTATTCCCTTGTGCCCTTTTTGTAACAGAATCATCTTTGTGCAGTTGAGGTACAACAGAATTGTGGGTTCTCCGATGTGGAAATGATGCAAAAAGAGACTTGGCCATTATGGATACTCCAGACTCTTTGCATACACCATCAGCTGCATGAAAGAGATCTATTCTATAAAAGGGGAACCACTTGATAGGAAACCTAAACAACAAGAACAAGGGATGCAAGCTTTCTGCGTGCCATCTATTTAGAAGAGACATTACACATAGTTTCCATAGCCACAACCATCCAAACTGGTGTACGTCTTAAATTGTCTAAAGAGCAGAAAATAACATCATGAGTAAGAAAATACACAGACTGTTCATGTAACATCAGAACAATATGGATAAAGATTAATCCAAATGCTCATTCACTTCTCCAACAATAGCTAAACTGTATAAAGATTAATACAAATGATCATTCACTTCTCCAACAATAACAAAGTATCTAGAAATGTCAAAAAGAAGAATCTAACATACCGGCTCTATTATCACTATTCTTCAGATTGCCTGAGGTGGGATTACGAATTACCCCACATATGTCACAAGCAGACATATTCACATCATTATCATAAGTGCAAATGGAGCAACGCCATTGTCTGGCACTACTAACTTCTTGCTTTGGCGCAGGTGATTCTCCTGGAAATCAATGTCAAGCACTATCAATACAAAAAGGTTTGCATATGACCATCATTTTAAGAAAGTTAATTGCTTAATTTAAGAACGCTTATGTAGACATATGAACAATGGGTGCAACTGAAGACGCTCATTTGTGAATTTACCATCTAATATAACTAGTAAGAGAAAGAAGCAGAGTGGATCATACATTCTTTGCAGAAAAAAAAAAAAAGAAAAGAAACTTTATTGAGCATGAAAAAGAAACTTTATTGAGCATGAAATGATCAAATAGATGACAAAGGTTTTGAAACAAACAATTGCACATGTACATGAAATGACTATAAAAAATAAATGCATTGCCACTCACCATAGTCTTCCACATAATATTCGTAGTCATAATCTTCGTAATCATCATAATCCTCATCGTAGTCAACCCCATAGTTTATTTTACGGGGCATGGTTTTGGCCTAACAGGCAGAAATGTAGGAAAAGAAGACCCTAAGTCATCACGCAACATAACAAGAGTTTTTTTTTTTTTAGAAAATCAACAAAGATAAACAAAAAAAGGATAGAATTTATTACCTAAAATAGATGTTGCAGACTATAACTAATAAGTGAACAGCTTCACCACATGCCAATATATCTTAACTGGACTAAAATCAAGGAGTAAAATAGATGTTGCAGACTATAACTAATAATTGAACAGCTTCACCACATGCCAATTCATCTTAACTGGACTAAGATCAAGGAGTAAAATAGATGTTGCAGACTATAGCTAATAAGTGAACAGCTTCACCACATGCCAATTCATCTTAACTGGACTAAGATCAAAGAGTCACCGACACTGTATTTAACTTAACATAAAGCAGTAAAAACTTCGAATGACGGAATTGAATACTCTGCAGTCTTGAAGAATGCAACTGCAGATGAACAAAAACAGAAAGCAAATCGATTTCAATTTTAAGATAAGCTCAACTTGGATTATTAACGTTAAAAAAGGATAATAAATTTTAAATTGCAAATTTGTTTCTTTCAGGAGCAACCAACAAAATTATATCATAAAATTTGCCAAATCAATTTAAAATTTCGCATGCGTTCCGAGCAACGAACAGTCTTAATTTTAAGCAAATAGTTGCAGAAATCAAGAGCAAGCTAGAACAGGAAAACGAAGGAGTTAGGGTTTACCTTAGAGAGATCCCAACGTCGTGAGAGAATGGCCGATTCGTATTCTGCTTCTTTCACTATCCAGATTAATGGCAGTAACAACACTCCAGGAAATCTGACATTTGCCCCCTTTTGTTATTAAATTAGCACATTCGCACATAGATTTATTATTTCTTTTATAAATTCGTAAACAAGAAATTGATTTCTTTTTGAAAATCTAAACAATATACATGGTTCTGAAAGTAATGCGGAAACTGTTAGTAGCCAATTATATTAAATATTTAGTAAATTTATTACTATTATTAATTGTTATTATATATATGCTAATTACTATTATAGATATTAATCACATTTTCAAGTCACATTTATTCCCATTTAAAAGTACTGTATTATTATTAAATATATATTATATTTATGTTAATTTTTCTGAAACCTAAAGGAAAAATAAGGAGATGAAGAAGAAGTTTACTTGAAGGCGAGATGAATCGACGACGGTAGACCAAAATGGTGGATATCAGACGCGGCAATGAGCGGTGAAGATGGTGGTGGTGGGCAGCTGCGATTTGGTACTTTGCTTCGAATTCGACGAGAATTAATACTTTGCTTGGAATGCTAATTATGTAAGAGAAAGGAAAAAGTAAACAAAAATATAGAATAATTTAGATATTTTAATCCGAATTGAAAAAATAATTAAATTAATGATCATTGCATAAAATTATATTACTTTTAATTTTTATCAAATATAAGAGGTTGATCAAATAATAAAAACTTAATTTTTAAATTTTAATTTAATACATATTATTATACTATTAATAAATTAAAAATCTTATACCATAAAATCTAATCATATAAGAATTCTCCATCCTGCTCTCCAGGATAGCTTCGGGGTATTTGACTCTCAAGCCAACTCAACACCCTAAAACATCCCCCCATCTCAACCTGGATAACGTTGCAAGAACCAACATTCATGCTATGCCATGAATCCACCACCCGTTGCAATCTGGAACAACACCCCAAGGAAAGCACCCCTGCCGTCGATCCTGACAGCATCATCCAAATTAAGTTTAAACCGGCCAAAATTAAAGATCATCCATCTGATCTCTCTTACAGCAGTCTGCCTACCCGCGTTTATAGTTAAAACGTCCGATGAAAAAGCTCTGTTGAATAACCAAATTACTTTTAGTTGATTGTTGTTGCTTTAATTATTTAAGAATTATATTTATGATCTTATACATCATTTAATTGGATATATTTATAATTAATATGTAATATAATGTAATAAATATTATATTATATTATTTGATAAATAATATTATGTATTATAATTATAATGAATATGAAGTTGGTGAATTTGAGTATATGAATGAACTTAATACTTGAATGGATTAGTTATATTTGGTTATATGTATTTATTTACATAATGTAATAATGTAATGATAATTATATTACATATTTAATTATTTTATTTAGTTATATAGTATTGATATAATGATAAATACTTAGATGATTATTAATATATTATATTATAAAGTGATGAATATAAATAAAATATAATATATTTTTAATTACAGTTCATTCAAACCCACACAATGTATGTATTCAAAAACATTTATTATATTGATAATTATAATATATCAAATTATTTATCAAATAATATAATACAATTAAATATAATAAAAAATTATACAAATTATTAAATTATATCTGATTAAACATGAAGCTATTTAGCGGGGTGGCTGTAGCCGGCATCGACCCTCGAAGGTTTCATTCTGTAATTAGTTTAGAAGTTAATTAAGCTTAATGCAAGATTCTCACAAATGAGAAATACAAATTTTGCCCATAAGTTAGCATACGGATGGTCCGCCCTAGTTGTATGTAACTCTCCTGTTAGGATTATGTCATGTAACTACAAAATTAGTAAGACGAACAATGACCAGTGATCCATATATACGTGTAATCGTTCTTTATAATGTTATAATCACCCATTAATCAGGTTTTTGTTGCATATTAATCAATTTAATTTCTGGGTTCTTCTGTCTCTATCATTTTCATTCAAAAGCTAATGATGCCGGCTTTTGGGTTAAATTCCATTAATAATATCTGTTTTCAAGCTGGCTATAACATAACCAACTTTCAACGTCCGCCGAAGGTTAGTTGCGAAGAAGAAAGACAGGTATAGAGCTCTTATCTTAACGTTGCACAACATAAGCTTCTGATAATCATGTTTATTTTACGTACAAACTGATATAAAGAACTCTCTTCTTAAATTTACATGAAAATTAATCAAACAATTAATATATAATTCTTTTTGAATATATAATATCATACATTATTAATTCTTTTAAAATTATATATATCATAATCTTATAATACATTCAACTCATATAAATATTTATGATATTTAATTATAACTTGATATAACTGTTTCTAATATAAAAATGACATGAAGTTAATCAACTTTAATAATGTGAAATTATATGTTATTAATAAACTTGTGTCAGGTTCACGTGAAGAAACCAAGTTAATTGTTTTTACTTGTCAAGTTGTGCTGGGGTTCTTCAAAAATGCCGCCTGTGGAGTATTGTTTCTCTTGTTTTTACTTTAGCTTTCATGTTCATATCCTAGGATCACGTGTTTTGGGTGTCTTGCATATCACTGGCATTGTTCTTCTCCTCTTATGGTACACAAGGACTGGTTTCTATCCATCATCATGCCAAGAGACAATCAACACAACCAAAAAGAACAGCATGGAAAATGAAGTTTTAGTACCCGTTTTCGACAATTTTTTTTTTATCAGAATTTTCATGAATCGGACCCGAATTAAGAAAATCTAACGACATAATAGACTGTTAGTATTATATTGGCTCATCGTAGCTTCTATTTGTAATGAAAGTGAAGTTAACTTTGCTACTTAAGGGTTTTGAGCAAGAGCTTTACATACAACTTTCAAAAGTGCAACTTCTGGAAGAGTATCCATGCTGAAATGTATTGCCACTCCAATAACTTGGGCAAATAATGCCATCAGACTTCAAGTTCTTTCGTCCTTTACTTTTCCTTTTCCATATTGATTATATTCTACAAAAAAAAAACAAGGTTAATATAGGAATTTTCAAAAATAGAATTTTTAGTTTAAAAATTTAAATAAAAAGAATTTTATAAGTTGCATTTTAAAAATATGAAAAAATGATTGATTTGAACACAGTTTTCCCAATATAAACGAGATCAACGGCAACCGTATGTTTTGGAATCTTTTTCACTTTCAAATGTCCTTAAAAGTTACAGCTAACGTTCAAATTGGTTTGATATAGTACCACAGCAAATTAGGTTATAATCGAAGGAACACCCCATCAATTTATTTATTTATTTATTATTTTATATGATTTATACATGCTTAGAAAGACCAACGTGCATTGAGTTTGTGGCTTGATGAAAGCTATGTCAAGTGGCTCGTAATCTACTGGTCAAATTTACGCCTATAAAAAACGATGAGCAATGGGGAAGGATGAATCCATTATTACAATCGGGTTCGTAATCTACTGGTCAAATTTACGCCTATATATAATGATGGTCAATGGGGAAGGATGAACCCATTATTTGAATCGGGAGGGAGAGAGAGATGGTAGGGTCTTGTTCATTGAATGGGTTAAACAGAGGACTTTGGACTGGTAAAGAAGACAAACTGCTCGCTGATTATATTGACGTCCATGGCGAAGGTAAATGGAGCAATGTCGCCAAGAAAACAGGTTCATCTTACCCGCCCAGATGAATTTTGTATGTTTTTCTTTGAGTTTGATGAAGAAGTTACTCAGATGTGAGATAGCATGTACATGGGCAGGTTTAAAGAGATGTGGAAAGAGCTGCAGGCTTCGATGGTTGAATTACCTGAGACCTAATATTAAGAGAGGGAACATCTCAGATGATGAAGAATTGCTCATAGTCAGACTCCACAAGCTCTTAGGCAACAGGTTTTGTTTCTTGTGTTCTACTCTCATGACCTTTCCCTGATTATGTATTTTAACTGGACATGATTGTATGACTATATGCATGCAAAAGCAGATGGTCTCTAATAGCGGGGAGACTTCCTGGGCGAACAGATAATGAGATAAAGAATTATTGGAACTCCCATTTGTCTAAGAAAGCGCAAACATTGGAATTGATTCTCCCTAGGCTCCCAAGCAAACAAGGCCCCAGTCGAAGCAGCATTCATCTAACTTGTACAAATGAAGAGGTTTCTGATCCACACGAAACCAAAGGAGATGCTCCGGTTAATGCTTGGGATGAATCAAGTGATGTATCATGGGCTTCTGGGGATAACGACTTTCTGTTGGATTTTGAAGTGGAAGATCTTCGTCTGATTCTTGATACCCAGGATGAAGGAAGGGATGATATGGATGCAACAATGAACTCAGATGCGGATCATGAAAACAAAACTGGACACTCGGAGTCATCAGACCTCATGCCACTGGTTTCTTTTCTTGATACAGGAGTGGACTGGCAAGCAATGCCTTAAATATATTACTATATATTGATTGTATTCATCCTGAAAATTCCATAATGACTTGCTCGTCCTACCAGCACGCATGTTTAGTTTCATCATCTGTGCTTCTCAATAAAAGCAGTATAATATTTAGATCAAATCATGTTGGTGATTTCAAGTGTAAATACTAATCACATGCAACAACAACTTCTCCTCGCGCCCCTATGGGATGCAGCGCTATTTCATATAAGCAAATTATGTATTCTTCCATAACAACTTCAACTCAGATGCTCCCTGGCTCATCCCACTTGATAATTGGAACAAATATTCATATGTTTCTTGTGCTGGAGATCGAACCATTCTATATCAAGTACGACAGCACTTTTCTTTTACAGGTACTCGGACATAAGCGCGGGGTTCTTTACCCATTATTCCAACGTTTCCCTGTTGAAACCAAAATCCCAATTCTGCTCTTAAGCATGTTCAGTGGTTGCTGCTGGCTGCTGCATTCCACTGCCATTTGAATATTCTCTGCATTCTGCATTGCCATTAGTAAACTACATACGCGGTCATATCTAAAGCAATTATAGCACTGCAATTACTTCTTTCATACTGTACATTAGAACATATGTTCATCTTCCAACTCATTAATTTTCTTACATTGATTATCTATGCTGACTGGCTGTACCATTTGCCAAACACTATAATTGCCCCTTTCCATTCTTCTACGAGTCTCCTTTAGTTGTCAGAGCCTTCTTTTTCAACGGTCCACCGTCTTGTCCAAAGAAAACAAAATCCTTGTTTTACGCTAAATAAAAATCACTTCTTCGATTTTAGGCGGTCTTCTATTTGAATTAATATTGTTATAAATAATAATAAAATTAAGTAGGAAAATGATCACGTGTGTGTCATGCCTACAGTTGCACATGAGTGCTGAAAGCGACATCTACGTTGGTCATTGAATCATTTTATTAAAGTGTCTAGTTACTGAATTGTATTTCATTTTTAAAGTTATTGATAAAATAAATCATATTTAATGCATGCGTTGTGGATGACGTATTAGTCGTTCGTGCATAATATTTGAAAATAAGGTGCAACTAAAATTAAGAATAAATAAAGCAATCATCCCTAATTTCATAATATGTATGTGTTGTGTGATGATGAAATGTCATCCAAGTAGAAACACCCAGAATATGCGTAAGCTGAAAACTGACAGGCAGGGCACGTTAGTGGCATGTTGTTTTGTCTGAGTGTAGACCACAATTCAACTAATTAATTCTGAAAATTATTGCCTGTAATTCCAGGCTGCTTTTGAATGCGATGGACATGAATTCCGGTTTCAGATGAGCCCATATTTAGCACGCAAGGGTAAGGCGTCCAAAAGGTGGTTCATTCTCAGAAGCACGACCGGTGCTGCTGGTGGGCCAAGCCGAGCACCGACATGTTATATGCATACAAGGAATATTAGCTAACGATTGCCAACTGGTATGGGTCCGGTGTTGGGGGGCCTAAATTCCTGTAAATGTGGTGACCCCTCTACAAGCTATATATGTACGGTAGGAATATACCTACGTGAGTAATATGAAATGGGATGGTGCCACGTTGGAGACCCACATTCTGCAATCTGGTGAACGTGGCACAATACCAAGTGATGTTATTTGGTGGATCCCAGTTCACGTGAAACCCCACAAGTAGAAGTCCTCACTTCTTGGCTTGGGGACCTCAGAATCATCATCTCATTTCCTCAATCCTTGTCCCAGCAAAAGAGGCCTTCCCCCTCACGTGACATATAGTTGAATTTTTCCCTAACTTTTTATCTTGCATGCATGATTTACAAAAAGAAACAAACAATTACACTCCTTTTCCATATGCTACAATGTAATAGGAGAATTAAGAGTATTTTATGGTATAGAAATAGATATATTTATCCTCACTTCCCCATTTGTCCCCTTACAATGGAATGTGCTTGCCAAAGTGTATTTATTTAATTTCTCTTAAATTTTATTTCTTTTTTTATATCCTTCTTGTAAATGATTTTTTTATATAAATTTAAGATAAAATATAATAAATAAAATCCTAGAGCTAGATTACGAAAATGTACATTCTAAACTCAATTATAACAAAAGGGATACGAATAATTATGAAGTTGTGGATTGAAAAGCAAGCGCATTTCTTTATTTGAAAGGAAAAGTTAGCTGATATTCCACTGATATGTTTAAAAAATTACAATAATAATCAAGAGGCAAATATGCAATGGTTTTGTAGGTTACACTGTGGAGAGGTGGTCATCTTATTATGAGTACACGAAATGGGGCCATGGCTGAAAAGGTATAAATCATCCCCTTTCTCTGTCATAAACAATATAGCCAAGCGTATTACACTTATATACATTGCCATTATTTCTTTGCTGGAAACACACAGCGTTTGAGTTGGAAGGCAACGAAGCGCAGCATAGTCCTAGAACAACAATTTCTTTTCTTTGTTGCAATACGTGAAAGAAAGAAATCTAAGAAATGGCACACCCATATATGAATTGTTCCGCCGAGCAAAACCAATTTATTAACTTAAACTTTCAAGCATATATATATATGTGTGTGTGTATATATATATATCACTGCGTTGCAACATATATATAGAGACAAATACACACACTGCAGATTCCACTTTTATTGCTATATATGCATACAGTAAACAAGGAATCCTTGACCTTGCTGCCTAGCTTGTACAGAAATATAAATATACATACATACATATATATATATATATATATATAACGCACCAACCCAGAACAATCAATGTATCAATAAGCAAGCTAAAGGAAAAGAAGGGAAAGTGGAAAGGCATTACGAATATGTATGTATGGTAGGGTGGATAGGGTTAGATATCGCGGACATGAAAGATGTTGGGATTCTTAACGACAATATCATACATGTAAACAGAAGTAAACTTGGAGAAATCCCTAGGAAGAGAGATTAGGTCAATGGAGGACTGTTTGTGGAATTGCAAGAGATCAGGATTGCCCCCATGATACCTCTCCCAACCTAAGTTTCTCAGTATTTGCTCGAGGAAAGAGTAAGAAGTTATAACTTCACCAGATGGCAAGTGCACTAAAACCTTTCTCGTCCTCGACGAACTTCCTTGGCTTCCTTGAGGTGTTTCAGCTCCAGGATTCTCCAGACTAAACACTCCATTGTTTTTGAAAACCCAAACTCCTGACATTATTCCTAAATCCTTAATGTTTATTAGTTTTTATATATGCTTGCTTGCCGCTGCTGCTAGGTGTAATTTAAGGTTTTTGGCTACAAGTTTCTAAACACTAAGCTATCTAGTGGGTTGATGAGGAGTGAAGAAGGGAGAAGGGACATATATATATGCATGCCAAATAGGACAGAAAATAAAAACCAAGTAAGCATGTTTGGTTAAGGTACAGAATCTATACACAGTGGGTCCAAGTTGGTTTAAATAAGAGGGCACAAGGATGCTTATAAGGGTATGATTTAGGGCACAGGAACCATCTGTGGGGATCGGGTTTTGTTTATAGCAGACGAATCTCTCTCCTTTTATTTCTTTTATATTGAAGAACACGATTAAGAATCTTTGGCCACAATGTTCGATACCACTTCAGGGCACGTAAATGTACGTGTATATATATATATATATATATATATATATATATATATTGTTTTCAAAATAAAAGATGGTGCACTTAGCACCACTTACATCACGAGATATCCACGTGAAGTAAAAGCAAGTTGTAGAGATTGGCAAGAAACATAAAATTGAAGGTGGGTTTGGCAACTGATGGCTGCTAGTGCTTCCTTTTATTCCTGTTGGTCAATCCTCATTGGCGCCACTCTTTTATTAAATCATTACAAGGCTTTTTCCTCTTCCTTTGTTTCCCCTCATTGGATCAGTGCTCGGCTTTCTGCTTTCTGTGTCGAGCTCAAGCTTCAACCAGAAGAATAAAAAGGGGATTACTTGCAAATATTCGATGATATTAATAATACTGTAAAATGCTTCAGAAATTGGATTATATTGTTTGGCATGTTATGAATTTATATCTCAAGACCCATAAATCTGAAAAGTGAATCCGAATTAAGAAATTATTTTCTTTAACTAAAATCGAGGAATTTGAGCATGAAAGATTAAGTAACACATGTCATAGGAATTTTCTAATTTCGATGATAAGAAATTATCCTATGGATCTAATTTATTGTACAATCTTAATTTTTATTAAATATTATATACATGTTGATTTCTATATAATTATCATTAATTATTATTACAAAAATAATAATATATACATATATAAATTTAATAAAGATTAATATATAATTATATTATTGATAGGTTGATTATTTTATATGATTTTCATAGAATTTTTTCATGTGTTAGCGGACGATGGATATGCATTTCATGGATACATCAATGCATTAATTTAACATTGCCTTGGATCACTTGAGTAAAAGGTTAAATTCATAATATGGATATGATTAGCTTTATGGTCAAAAACAATCAAGTTACGTCAAGGAAAAGAGCACAAAAAGAACATTGGCAAACAATGCTTGGGTTTTCAACATTACCCACATGAGATCACATGGCCTCATCAAATCGAATGGTCCATGAAAGAGGACCGTTTTCCCTCAGTCTTGTCGAATCTATCATTCCCATCTCTCCTTAATTTTTCATCACCATTGACAAGATGGGATTAATAGAGATATTAATTAGTTTTGAAAGCAAACAAAGAGGATGACTTGAAATAAAAAGAGCCAGCGAGTGGTCCTGTACAAAAGCCTTTCTGAATAGAGATTATAATATTCTGAAGTTGTTCATGCATTGCCTTTAGCGATCACAGGCTCAAGAAGCTGTTCCTCTTTATCCATACCATCAGATCATGATGATACAGACCCTTCCTCTTATTGTTTTCTTTTATGTTCACTAAATGTTTAAGTGGTGCCAATGGCCATTTTAATCTTATATCATCTTTCCATCTTCATATATAGGTTATCCGTCCAGGGTTATCTACGCTTGTCATTCTATCCTATCTTTTTTTCTAGAAAAATTATTATTTCAACCTGGGAAATAATCCTAATTAAGTTCTGATCTATGCGTTAGTGTAATTGGACGGGCAAACTAAGAAACCAAAGATAAATCCACACAAATCAAGACATTATAGCTTACTAGAAGAGAAAAATCCCAATTAGGACATAGTTACAATCTCTAAGTATATAACATAACATCCAACAATATCCAATTTTGGAGATTCATGAATGATGACATACGAAAAGAAATGTTTAAAGGCAAATTGCTTGCTAAATAAATAACCACCATTGATTTTTTCTTGTTGGGTTGTTGTCAAATCACAAAAGGAATGTATATAATACCTAACTTATGAAAAGTTGGAGGCTTAGTGATGCTTTTGGTTTCCCATTCTATTGTGTTGAAAAGTTTGGATGTATATGTGCCGGATTGTTTCTAAAGTATTCTAAAAGGAAGAGCAAGCCCCCATTAAACTAACTAAAGCACCTTGCATTTGTCCTCATCCCCATTCTTATCGAGTTAATATATATTTTATACTCTTTAATCATCAGGAATTTGATGTGAAAGAATATAACACTCAATTCTATCAAAAAATAGAAAACAATTTTAAAAATTATGAAAATAATGAATTTTTAAAAAATATTTATGAAAATAATAATGATTTCTTTCTTAAATAACCATTAATCCATGAGCTTGGCATGGAAATTGAATGAAAGATATACAATCAGCGCGTCAATGATGATCAACTGATCCTACCTAACCCCATCTAATTTCGTGATGAAGAACATGAAGTGTATCCACAATGAATTTACATTCTGATTCTACAGTGATTGTCTACCGTATAAGAGCAAATCCGGGAAGAATAATCCATATGCAAGTAAAAAAGAGACTGGGGAAAAAGAATGACTCCTAAATGGTCGTGTAATTAGAGAAAAGTTGCAATAGTTTATCGAGAGTTTCCGGGTAGAACTTCCGAGCAAATAAGTAGCAAGGACGTTGCACTCCGTTCCACATACATGGTCCTGTCACCACCATCCTCTGCGCAAACCAATCATGTATAGAGTAGTTAGGTACCTTCAATGGCGGAACTATGGCAACAAGAAACTGCAACCGTACCTTCTTATCACTTGTGAGTTGCGTGGCAACGTCTGTGGACTGCAATTTGGAAAGAAAGTTATTTCGGTTGCTAACCAAGACAAGAACTTAATGAGAATTAATGCCAGAAAGATTAAGGTACCGCGATATTTTTAAGAAGTTCGTAGGTAACATCACGGGCCCTATACGCTCTTGGATGCCACTTTCTTTCAGACCAGTCGACGTATGTTACTGACCAGTTAGCAATGCCGTCAGGATCAATCATCTTTCGAAGAGACCCAGAAATTGAAACAAGTATATTAATTAGATCCAGTGAACTGCACATACATATGTCCGCATGGAAAGGTTTAATAGCACAATATTATTGCAGTAAAGTATAAATTTACTAACGTGGAAAAGGGTTGGCATGTAATGCTCGTCCGCGTAGCAATTGCGTCCGTTCATGTTTGGCTGCGGATTCTCAATCAGACAATAACCAAACTAAGGAATGACTAATGAATAAGTAGGCAGAAACAACCTCAAATCTTAACCGGCCATGCTTACCTTGCAGTAGAGTTTAAATTTTGTGTAATATAAGAAGTCTGACATTATAATAATGGCATGCTGCCGCTTCATGGAAAACCACTGAAACACCAGTCCCAATTTATTTTGTTACATGCGTACCAGCAATCTTACTCTTTAGCATGAAAGTCTTATCAAATGCCAGGATAAATACCTGTGAACCTTTTCGAAAATCCTTTTTTTCAATCTCAGGTAGCATACGTTCTGAATACCTTCCACTTCCATCGGGACCCAGGTCCTCAAAACTACGTACAGTTTACAGCAAGATGATTTAATAGCTAGCTTTCACCAGCACGTGCTGTATACCGTATAATTTAATTTAAAACATGTTTCAGATGCTGACGGCCTCACCTATCGATATAGCTGATATTTGTGAACATCAGAAAGTTGTACACATAATCAAATGTATGCAGTGGCACACAGCTGAAAAAAAACAGCAAATAGGACGTGATATGGTCAGAAACATGCGTAGGTAGACCATTATTACTATGACTTGTAAGTAAGTTACCTCTCAGAGAGCAGCACGAAATGTTGGTTATCAGGATCTGAAAGTGCATTTGCCAATAATCGCTTCTCTGCTTCAACCATGGAAATTTTCCCCCATTCAACCTGCGTAATGGAACTAGCTTGTTGTGATGGGAAACAGGAATTATATATATATATATATATATTCACTAAGGTACAAAGCCAGGTACTGTACGTACCTTGTCGCTGCGAACCTCTCGATCAACAAAATAACGACTCACATGAACAGGTTTTTCCCTGGAGGCGTGCACATACACTGAGAATCTATCCTCATGCCCCTGCGAGTATTGGATTCAAAAGTGGAAACCTTCTTCTATATACATAGATTGGAAAAGGAAGAAGAAAAAGGTAATGCATTGCATGTGGATACGTACGTCAAAGAACTTCTCCCAAAGCCTTTCAAAAGGTAAAGAGCCGGGAGTGAGAAACATGAAAGCAATTTTGGGGTTATTAGAAAGAACAGGAGGCATCTTGAGGATTTCACGAATTACAACCTGAGCTACAGTCTCATCGTCGGTTAATTCTCTAACTGGTACGATTTGAAGCTTCCGGAAGACGTTGTTACAATTACTTGAAGGATATATATAACAGGCCGTTGAGCTTTGCGGTCTGTATATGGAGGCACCCATCACCCAAATGCTCAACATCAACAATACCCCTATCATACATATTGGCCTTCCGGTCTTCTGATATCCCCTCTGTTTGTACCCTGACATTACTAGAACCTCTGATCTCATGTTGCTGCCTTCCTCTTTAACATTATCAATCCAACTCCGCAACTCTATCTGGCCAAAGAATTCTTCTCCACTTCATTATCGTAAAAACTGTTACACGTGCCATCTGCATAATGTAGTGAACGAAGAATGAGGAAGGGAGACCTCTTAATTTAGGCCAGGATATGGATGATTTGAATTAGAGTGCGGACCATCAAACAATTACTTTGTACGGTGGTGATATACATATTCTATTTATAACTACGGTACGTGTTAACTCTGGCTTGCCTGAATGGAGGACCTATACTTCTACATTTGACCAGCTCTTTCCAATTATCTTTAGGAGGATACGTGCCTTTCTTTTCCCATCAACTCCATATTAAAGTCTAGTAGCTCATATACGACCCATTTGCTTTTCATGCTTATTCCTGCGTGTGCCGATTGAAAAAGGTTCCGGCTATCATTCCAAACTTGCTTTTCTTTTCTAGTAGGATGGATATGTAGGCAGACCTCCCACAAATTGATCACTCCGTTTGCCACAAAATTTGTGCTTCTTCACCCTCTTAATGTCATAAACAGGACTGCACCATGTTTTAGTTCAAATAGATACGATATCAAAAGCTTATATGATAAAAAAATTTATTTAAATATATATTATGATTAAATTCAACTAAATTTTTTTAATAATACGTGAATAAAATAAATGATTATTGGATTAGACTTTATAAGAAGGAAAATTCTCGAAAAAGATTAGCATGGATCGATTATTACCTGTCTAACGGTCATAATTAGTAAGGTAGGCTGCCTGCCTGCGTGCCTGGCTGTTGTTCGTTAAAGAAGGAAAAGGAACGGTGCCACTGCCAGGCTAATAAGTAGCCACGTTACAAGCAAAAGGCCGTATCCTGTAAAATTAAGTTGGAGCAAGAGTCGTTGTCGGTTCATGGCCGTCGTCCTGCACTTACAGAAACTAATATTACAGAATCCATCCAAATCCCGTTATCCAAATACTCACTCGAAGCGCTTCCAAATCATGAGTAACTCTTCTTCTTCTTCTTCTTCAGTGAGCTTCCAGGTTCCAGGCCTAGTCTCTGATGATTTAATGGGGCGGATTGCAGCCCAGACCTTCGAGAATTACTCCTCCAGCTCCCTGCATAGGAAAGGTGAAGGCACTGCCATTGTTTGGTTCAGAAACGATTTAAGAATTTTAGACAATGAGTCTTTGCTCCAGGCTTGGATGTCCTCTCACTCCCTTTTGCCTGTTTATTGTGTGGATCCTCGGCTTTTCCAAAATACCACTTCCAATTTTGCATTCCCTAAAACTGGAGGTTTGTGGTATCTATTTTCTACTCCATTTTCGTTTCTTTTATTTCTCGATAATGTGTAGACCAGTGAGTGCTCTTGCTTCTGTTCTCAGCATTAAGAGCCCAGTTTATTATGGAATGCTTGGCTGACTTGAAGCAAAACTTGATGAAGAGGGGACTTAACCTCTTAATTAGACATGGCAAACCTGAGCATATCCTCCCTTCTCTTGCTCAAGCCTTTTCGGCCCACACAGTTAAGTGTTTTCCTACTTAGTATAATTGCCTCTGTCCAATTCAAACGTTCAGTTTTTATCTCCATTCAGTCAGGTATATGCACACAAAGAAATATGTAGCGAGGAGCTAATTGTTGAAAGATTAGTCAGTAAAGCTCTCCAGCAAGTCAAGTTACCTTCCTCCACCAGCACTCCTAAGCTTCAGCTTGTTTGGGGTAGCACCATGTACCATATAGATGACCTCCCTGTCCATACCAGCAATATACCTGATATTTTTACTCAATTTCGGAAGGCATGATTTCTTCTATTATTATCATTGCTGGTTTTCCTTCATATTTTTTTTTTCTATTGATAATTACTGTAAGTTTTCTTGCTGGGTCTGTGTGTTAATGATATAAACCATCTTTCACAGTCGGTTGAAGCAAAATGTGCCGTCCGAGGGTGTTTGGAAATCCCTGCAACTCTTGCGAGACCTCCTCCTACTGTTGAGGATTGGGGATGTGTTCCATCGATTGATCAGCTTGGACTTCCACCACAAAAGGCAATTTACTTTTCATGCATTATTTGAAAATGATTTAACAACCATCTGGCACAAGATCAGATATATGACGTATCCGATCCTAGTACACTTGGAGTAAAATCTTTCGTCCCTGTCTCCTTTCTATACAGGTCAACAAAGGAATGAGGTTTCTAGGCGGTGAAACTGCAGCATTGAGCAGAGTGTACGAGTACTTCTGGAAGAAGGCAAGTTGGCAATTGCTCGTTATGCTTTAGTATTTGGTGCTACTTTAGAATGACAAATGGGACAATTGTTTGATAAGAGAATTCTGTGAAATATAGAGCTTTAGCTAACACATTGATCTCATTGATAATGGTATGATAATATTATTTTCATGAACTTAACATTTCAAACAATCTATCATGAAGTTGCATATGCACATCAAGCAACCTTAGTCACCGCTGATTTGTATATATTTTCAGATTTCACCGCTGATTTGTATATATTTTCAGATTTTATCTTACGTTATTTGCTGAGTTTGTGCTATTGCAACTAAACTCAGACAGTAATGACGTTAATATGATGCAGCTGTTACCTTTGACAAACTCATGTTCTGCTAGCAGGATTTGCTGAAGGTATATAAAGATACAAGGAATGGGATGTTAGGACCTGATTATTCGACGAAATTCTCACCATGGCTAGCTTCAGGAAACCTGTCCCCTCGTTTCATATTTGAAGAGGTTGACGACTAATCCTTTTTGTTATGGCAATTCATAATCTTCAGTTGACGGTGAATGATCGGATCTGCATCTGCTAATGAAAGTTTTTTTTTTTTACATTAACTGCTTTTAGGTAAAGAGGTACGAAAAGGAAAGGCAAGCAAATGATTCCACATACTGGTTTGTGTTATCCCTTTTCTCTTGCACGCACAAGCATGCTTGCGAACACACTGTTCTTTCAGTTCACTACTAACACACTGTTCTTTCAGTTCACTACTAACTGATAACTAGTCTTTCTTTCTTTCTTTTCTTTTTCCTTGGCGAGGAATTAGTCTTTCTCTCAATCAGTATGCTTGTGTCTTTGCCTGAACTTCAGGATCTTGTTTGAATTAATCTGGAGGGATTACTTCAGGTTTATTTCGATCAAATATGGAAATTCCATATTCCATTTAGGTAAAGATTCTCCTTCACTCTCTAATAAATTTTAAAAAGAAAGAAAAAAACAGAATGTTTAAAGCCAAAAACTCCATCTTGTAAAATGGTATTCTTTTTTCATCCAGAAAATTTAAGTTTGCTAGAGTTCTTACTTCTTTCTAAGCTGCATATATGAGTCCGCAATCAATGATTTTCAATCTTGTTTCACGTCAATTTGTTTTTGTAGGTGGGCCAAAGAAAGTTGAGCGTAGATGGAGTCAAGACAAGAACCTGTTTGAATCATGGAGAGATGGCCGTACAGGGTATTTTGTTTGTTCCTGCATTGTTCATGAAGTGTCAACTGTCTGATGAGGTTTCGATCTCTCTGAAGATAAAGAACTCTTGTTTTATATTGCGCTTGTTGGGTTTCCCTTGAAACTTCATGGTTGAGTTTTGTGAGAAAGCTCATTTCCTATTGTTTCTTTTGGTATATAATGAAATCAATTTAAATGCCTTGGCAGGAAGCATGCGTCTTGCCGCTTAAGATATACGATGAAGTTTTTTTGTTGTATTAAATCAGCAATGCTTCTTTACTTGCGTTACTGTTGCTAATTTTTAGGTACCCTCTCATAGATGCCAACATGAAGGAACTATCCACTACCGGATTCATGTCAAATAGAGGACGACAGGTAGGCTAGTGCTTGTGTTCCTGCTGTGTGTCCATTTGTATTTAATTTCCAGAATCACGTCCACTTCTAATTCACTTAGGAATCTTCGTAGTTAAACCGTTTCTTTGCTTGCCTATTTAGATTTGGATGTTTGATAATGAAATCAATTTAAATCCCAGATTGTTTGGTGGAAAAAGCGTTAAACCAAGTCGTTGTTTTCACAGATAGTATGTTCATTTCTTGTTCGAGATATGGGTATTGACTGGCGTATGGGAGCTGAGTGGTTTGAGACATGCCTCTTGGACTATGATCCCTGCTCCAATTATGGGAATTGGACGTATGGTGCTGGTAAGGCATTCTTCTGCGCATGTGAATTCCTTTCTGGCGAGCATGTTGCGGAATGTTAGCAAAAATAAAAAACATTTAGAAGTAGTTCAATTTTGAAAAATTTTTAATTTTAGTGTTCGACTAATAGCTACAAATTTTGTTCATGTACTCTACGCGAAAGGAGTTGGAAATGATCCCAGGGAAGACCGTTACTTCAGCATTCCTAAGCAAGTAAGATGATTTATAGAATTCCCCATTGTTTTCAGTGGTATCTATTGAGCTGGCTAAGGATGTATTTTGTTGATATTCAGGCACAAAGCTATGATCCTGAAGGTGACTACGTGGCATACTGGTTGCCAGAGCTGCAAAAGCTTGCCAAGGATAAGAGACACTTCCCTGGAAAAGCATATATTCAGCAAATAGTACCTCTCAAATACGGGAGCCCCGACAAGTTTCAGAGTCAGGACAGGACGTCGGGCGCTAGGCAAACTAATTATTCTGGAAGCAAGACGAAAGGATTCAAGTCCAAGAGATAAGAACCAGTTTCCACCATTTAAGTAAAGGATGGACGTTATATGTTTGATAATTTCAGTAAATTTTCATCTTTAAGATTCTATACTCCCTGGTGTTGAAAACGGTGATTTTACATTACAATGGGTTTTGTGCTCCACAACCGAATGCTGCAACCATCAAGTCATCATTCATGGCAAATGGCTACTTTTACAAGTATTTTCATAAAAAATAAATAAATTTTCTAAAAATCTGAAATTTTTATAAATTTTTTTATCGTTTTCTAAGGCAGCAATGGACATGTGGTACGGCCATGCCAGTTTTTCAATCATATTCAAAGGTATACGACATCTAAAGGTAGATGTCGTTTCGACGAACATTTATAATTTCAGCACCGACGGACCCACTGTGCCCGACCGTGTACTCGCGCAAGAACATCAGCAATAGCCGGTGCAGACGAACTGCGGTTTGTGCCACAAAAAAAAAAGGAGGGAAATGAAGAGCAGCAGTCGATTTATTTATTGAGAAGCGCGATCAATGCAAGAAGAAGCTCAACGGGAAACAAAGCGGGCAGGATGGCAAGGAAAGATCGTGTTCGGGCTAATGGTGCGGGTGAAAAGAAGGAAAGGCTGCCATGCAAAAGGAAAAATCAGCGCAAGTCATGGCGTATTTGAGGAGTGAAGTGCAGTGTGTTTGAAGTTTAAAGATAGATCCAAGAAAGGAGCGGCGTATGCGGAGAATTACGATTACAACCAGCAACGCAGTGGCGAAGGACTGGAACGTACAATAACATATTCAACCTATAGTGACAGTTAACCACTACAAATGAATTAATTGCGCCCTTGGCGGAAACGGGCTTAATCATAATCTTGGGGTGATAGATTTCTTGCTGATCTGCCCAAACAACAAAGTTGCTTAATCTGTTTATACAATGGTAAATACGTAACTCTAACAAGGAGGTTAGAGATTAAGCATATTTTAATATGAAGTGATGAACAAGTAGCCCGCCCCTCGTGAATTTGCAACTGTCTTATACTTTCTAGAGGGTCTCGTTGATAATTGCATGGCAACTACTTCCCCCATTAACCTCGACCCGGTCATCGCATATCTATTTTGAATATTTTTTGATCCATTCCACACGTATTCTTTCTTTAATCTTCTCTCACGTGATTTAATATATATATATATATATATATATATACACTGCATGATACATTTTGTGTATACAGTAATTTCAGTTTGGTGGCCTGAATTCTCATTTATATTTTTGTATGACTAGTATTTATTATGCATGAATCTATCAAATATTTATTAGTTATTATTTATATACTGACAATTAATAATAAATACATGATAATTAATAAATATTTGATATTTAATAAAAACTAGCAAGTATCATCGTATTGTTACATACAATAATTTCTCCAATATTACATCATACTCATGAAGCATGTCTTCTTATAAGTGATGAGTGATGATGGCTTCTCTTTGTTTAACGTCTAATCTTAGTCAACTAATATGTAATTAATTAACCCAAAATATTAGCTGTTTGTGAATTGCTGGTCGTCTTTGCCAACAGGAAGACGTGTTCAAGATCCTTCATGCAATTATATATATATATACGTATATGCTGAAGTGTTCTACAAGTAACTCAAAGAAAGGATGGTGATGGATGGATGTCTACCATTAGCTTTGATTAACTTCTCAGAACAGTAACTCAAAATTAACCTCTCCATCTTAGTAAAAAAAAATCATAACTAACCCACCTTTACATATTAAAGAAGAGAAAATAAAAGAAGATATATATATATATATATACATATTGAAATCACGACAACATTTCATGTCATGAACCCTAGACTTACTTCAACAACAAGCAAACTTACTCTTGCTTGTTTCTAAGGCTAGAATTAGTTATTTAACATACATTATAACTATTACATATTGTTACTCAGACAAAATTCTGCCTGCCCTAAAGCATTTATCCACAAAAATTTTTATTTTTAAATATAAAAAATTTATTTCGAATTTTACTTAGCAATGCATTAGATCTCAAAAATTTATATTCTTATTTTGTATTTAAAACCCTTGTAAATGTGAACAAACTACAGTAGTTTGTTGAAATGCGATATACATACTCGAACCCTTAAGAAATAGTTCATTGGATAGACAACTTGATATTTGTTACTATGGATATAATCTTCGGCTAATGAATGAACTTTTGTGGCTCACTGAAATATAACTATCAACTGTCGTTCTCTAAAGTTACACTCGAGATTGCAGTTGTATCGCCAGCAAGCAATGGGCAAAACTTAGTTGCTAGAACATCAAGTTGCATGTCAGATAATACTGGCTAGTCTCCTCTCCTTCATTTCTCATATCTTCTATCACTCACAACTCCTTGTAGTTGTTCCTCTTCTTCCATCGCTTCCTCTTGTTTGGTTTCCTCCATGTTTCAAGTAGAGTTGAGGTTTGCTGATTTAGCATTTAACAGTTGGTGGAGATAGCAGAAGGGGCCTGCACCAGGTGGCGGCCGCACGCTTCTTTTATTATGAAGGCAATTTTCGTTTACTTGCAGCGGTGGAAATTGGATCCTCTTCTATCGTAACCTTTGCATGTCCAAAATAAAGAAATAATGGTTAATTACATAATTAATCCTTTAAGGGTAATGATTAAGAGGGTTAATAATTGTTTTACAAGGTAATAATTATGATTGTTTTAGTACAGAGTACCAAAAAAAAAAAAGATTCAAAATGAAAAATGATGTAAAAATTACATTACAATAATATTGAAAAGTTCAATAGATATTAATTAATTAATCGATTAGATTATAATTATAAGATAGTTAACGTAGTTTATTTATAAATTAATATTAACAAATATTTCATCAAAACATATTAATTAATATTAACTGAAAATTGTACTATCTTTAATTAGCTATTAACGTTAATTACTATTATAAGGATTAATATTATAGCTATATCATCTTGAAAATTTTTTGTATAATATGAATCTATTAATAATATAGTATAGTATATTGATTTCTATTAAATAGCAAATATTTATTAATTATTATTTATATATTAAGTATTAAATGTAATAATACGTAGTTAAATTTGATAATAAAAGAATTAATATCCTGCCCTATCCAAAACAAGTCAAGGTTGCATGTGAGAAGCACAGAAGAAAGAACATATGGCACTTTGAACTAGAGGAATATATGATATGATTATCAGTTTTAGAGTGTAAATTTGTGAAATTGGGAATTAAAATTGATAATTAGAGATGGGTTCATATGGAAATAAAGTATAATAACCAACGTTAAACCTGGAAAAGGATGCATATAAGCAATATATGGATATATGAAACCCTAGGGCAGACGAGGTTAAAATGGCCATTTTGGCATAGAGGGATCCTAAACAAAGGATTTCTTGGAAGAGTGAGCAAATTAATCATACACATATATAGGAAGTGGTCTCTGAACCTTGCAAGAGAAGACCCATATTAGGTAAGATATTAAGAGAGACGAACCCTCTTATATTTCTGATTGCTTGTTTTTCTTATCAAAAGCTTAAATTCCCAGATTTCTTGTGCATGGTAAGTAAGAAATGTTTCGTCAACTTTCACACTTTGATTTTCCTCAACTCTTCAAGCCAACTTTTGTTGTTTTTCAAAAATAAATGATGTACTTCTTGCAAGGATTTTAATTTTCATCCATGAAAGTAGGCTAACTAGCTACTGGCTAGCTCAGAACCAGAAGATTAAGTTCCCTTATGGTCACCCTTGATTCTTGTTTCTTAGGAAGATATCTAGGGTTTGCTTAAGAAATCATGAGGAAGCCCTAGCCATGCCCATATGCAAACATACATATATTTAGCTTCTACCCTTTTGTTTGATGGTTTTTATTAGATTTGTGGATTGATGAGTAATTTGTTCATGCTGTTTATTTCGTATACAGAAGAATACGGGTGAGAAAAGACACAAGGAAAAAATCATGGAAGGAAATGCAAAGGATGAAACCTTACCACCAGGGTTTCGGTTTCACCCCACAGATGAGGAACTCATAACTTACTATCTTGTCAACAAGATATCCGATGCTAATTTCACTGGCAGAGCCATTGCTGATGTTGATCTCAACAAGTCCGAGCCCTGGGATCTTCCAGGTATATGTACACATCAGTTCCTTCGTTAGCCTTTCTTTCAGCAGTTGTTGATTGGGACGTGTGCTTGGGTTTCATGATCAAGTTCATTTTCCGTTCATTCATGACATTCTCAACCAATAATATCTGATCTGAGTTAATTATCTATCAATTCTCCAACAGGAAAAGCAAAAATGGGAGAAAAAGAGTGGTATTTCTTCAGTCTTCGGGATAGGAAATATCCAACTGGAGTGAGGACAAATAGAGCTACAAATACCGGTTACTGGAAGACCACCGGTAAAGATAAAGAGATCTTCAACAGTGTTACTTCGGAGTTGGTTGGGATGAAGAAGACTCTGGTTTTTTATAGAGGAAGAGCTCCAAGAGGAGAGAAAACCAATTGGGTTATGCATGAATATCGTATTCACTCTAAATCTGCCTTTAGAAATAGCAAGGTAACATCATTATATCTAAACCAACTCTCTCAAATGCATGCATGGCTTACTTTCTTGCCAATATTGCATCCTATGCAGCAGCGTCTGTATATATATGTTATCCTTGCATTAGTTGATGGAAATGGAGTCGAGGAAATTGCCACATATGAACATTGATAACATGCTAACTATTGGCCCGGTGTATATTTTAAAGATGCATCAAGAACAGTGAAATAAATCGCTAATGAATTGATCTCATGAAAATCTATACATGGGTTCTTTTCTATTTGAGGTCAGAATCATTGATCCATTGTAATCATGGGACAAGCAAATACATTATTCACTAAGAAACGATAAGAAATATTTATTAGATAAAAGAAACTGGCTTTCGTAAGGTAAATCAAATTCTGCCGAGTCCAGTGACTTGTTAAGCTATATTTAGGTGACGAGCCAGTTATTAGAGCAAGTTTACTGAACAAACTTAAGTTCAAGTAAGAAATTTTTGCGTAATTGAGAAGCATGAATGCATGCGTTATTTTGGTATGCTGAAGTATATGAATATGAATGAAGCAGGATGAATGGGTAGTTTGCCGAGTGTTTCAGAAAAGCGCAGGAGCTAAAAAGTACCCATCAAACCAATCAAGGGCAGTGCCATTCAACCTTGAGATGGGAGGCAGCGTTATGCCGATGCAGGCAGCGGCAGCAGCAGCTGCGGATCACAACTTTCAGTTTCCAGTTGGAAGAAACTACATGACTCAAGCAGAAGCTTCAGAACTTGTTAGGGTTTTTAGAGCTGGAGGATCAACAAATAATCTTCCCCTTCAATCCCAAATCAACTACCCGTCACCTGCTTGCTTTACAATATCAGGGTTGAACTTGAATCTTGGAGGGGCGCCTACGCCTCCTCCTGTGATGAACCAGCAAGATGTTGCATCCTCCATGATCACTTCTTTTGCACCCGACGCTGCTGCTGCCTACGCCGCAGAAATGAACCCCGTTAGCAGATTTATGGGCGTTGAGCATTGTTTGGATTTTGACAACTACTGGCCTGCTTATTGATTCAGTTTAATTAGAAATATCCTCAAGTTTGTTAATGTCATCAAGTACGTTTCAGTTTCATCAACTTCTATATAAGTTGTATGCTTTGTGAACGGGTAAAACACCCACTTAAGACTCATACTTTTATGTTAGGGAATCCTCGGATCCCTCGACGTTTTATCCATCTTTCTTGTTTTGGGAATGTCCACCTACCAGAACATTGGATTTATGCTCAATCTGCCCCCCTTTTTATTAAAAAAAAAAATCTAAAAGATAATAATTAATCATCATATCTCTCTCAGATATATTAATCTTATAGATGAAGACATTTTTATATGATTTACGATTTACGCTTATTATATAGAATTATGAATCATTAATAATATAATGATATTTATCAATTTTTATTAAATATCAAATATTCATCGGTTTTATATTGATTGAAATATAATTATCTTTAATTTTCATATTTAATAAAAACTGATATATATTATTGACGAGTTTATAATATTATATAAAGAATTTTCAAATTTGATGATATATAATTTGGGTTTATAATACCAAATAACACTGTTCTTTTGTCGGTTTCCAAAATGGTCACTGATTTCAATTTTTTTTCATTTCAGTACTTGAACTTCAATTTTTTTGCTTCCGGTTGATTAAATACACACGTGGCAGACCGGCAGAAGAATATTCCATGAATATTCTGTTGGATCGCATACGTGGACCGTTGACTGCCAAATGCATTGCATGCATCTTCTGTGTGTTGCCATGTAGGATTACTGTTTTGCCACGTCAGCACGAATTAACCTAACCTATTTGAATTTAAATTTATAAAATTGACATCCTTTAGCTTCCAGCACGAATTAACTCACCCATTCTCGTTCGAAAATCCCTAAATCCCTAACTTAACTGTATAAATCCCTAATTTCATCTTCGTCTATCTTCTCCATCTTCCACCATCTTCTCGATCGAAACATTTATATGTAAATCTTCACACTTGATTGAGAGCGATCTTGTGAAGATAATTCTTATTGAAATGGAAGATGAAGTATATATTCCGAATTGTGGGTGTCATGAAGTGGCAGTGTTGAAGACGTCTTGGACAGACATGAATCCGGGGAGAAGGTTTTTTGGTTGTCGAAGATACGGGGTAAATTTATCTTCATCTTGATTGCTTTTTAAAAAAAATTATATTGTATCTATTTGTGGAGTAATTGTTACGGTTTAGTAATTAAAAGGTTGTATGAAAAAATGTTTAACTAATTGCTGAGAAGATTGTAATTGGTTTATAAGCAAATGTGTATATGATAACTTGAATATATAAAAGTTGTATATGATTGTTATTAAAAGCTTTTATGGATTAATGATTTAGTTTGATTATGTATGAGTGTTTGAATTTTCTAAATATGTTTGATCAGCATATTTAGTGTCTTAATTAAGAATTTGCAATGAGAATTGTTCTTCTTGATGGAAAGCAATATAATCACTTGAGTTAAAGGACTTCTGAGTCTACTTTG
>CANYBF011916473.1:0-19256 GCA_948192965.1 Dalechampia spathulata | reverse complement strand
ATATGGAAGGGTTGAAGTCAAACCAATAATTGACCTTATAATATTTGGGTAATCATGATGTATAACTAGATACTGCTCATGATTTACATGCTAAATATAAGATTTAGCATGTTGCCAACATATTAGGAACCCAAAAGGTCACACACTTACAAATAAGGAAACAAGCTAAAAAGGCAGTTTTTGTACTTTTGGAAAAAGTTGTAAAAACACTTATGGAAATAAACCTAAGACATATGGACTTAACTTTGAATGTTTAGAAGTCCATAAAGTTCAAGTTAGGCTATGACAAGGCAAGTGAAAAGTCACTTGCCATATTTGTCACATGTGGGACTTGACTTAACTTAAGTTGAAAGGGTTCCAGCTTAACCTAATTTTTTAGTATAAATACAATGTTATGACTCAAAATTAGGTTAAGCCTCTTCATTTTCTTCCTTTTATCGATCAGACCTCCTGTCTAAGGAAAAGGATTCGGCATTCATAAAATTTATTATGGGGAAGATGAAAATTCCATAAGTTTTTCTTCTTTTCTTTTCTAGTTCACAAGAAAGGAGATAGAAGCAATTGGTTGCTTGCTTGGACTTCTTTATTTGTGTAAGGATACTGTTGGAGGCTGCCTATTTTTGTGGTTTTTGGTTTGCTACAACCATAAACAATATAGAGATAAAGAACAAAGGAGATTCGCATTGAAAAGTAAGAGTTACTGTTCTTTATGCTATATCTCATCTCATCTTGGATTTTCTTGTGTTTTGATGCAAAGATCCATTCTTGGTTTGCTGTTCTAAATAAAATTTTAAATTTCTTCCGCTGCTTAATCATATGGTAAACCAACAAACCTAGGGTCTAACAAAATTTATCAATAAGATAAATATTAGTAGAAAATGCATGTCTTGATTTTTTCTTGATGTTTTCTATGTTACCATTCTCAATCTCCACTATCTTTCTCTCAAACTCAAACTTTTTACTCAGTTGTTCTTCCATGGTCAATTCACACTCAACATAAATAATTTCATTTATTTTTACCTCATACCAACAACCAACACTTTTCCTATTAAAAGTTGATTCATCAATAATAATATCATCATAAGTATTTTCATGACTACCCCTAATTGTAACTTCTTGTTCAACCTTTACTTTCTCCTTTTCCTTTATGTAAAATGAAAATCTAACTAATAAAAATTTTATCATGTGCATCTCTAACCTCAAACTCTTATGACTTTATGAAACTTCCTTCATATTAGACACCATAAAATAGGAAATAAATAGGACTAAAAATGATGGAATTGATGCAAGGTTGATCTATAAGAAAATATACAAAATGAGTACTTAAAAGTTAAAATTTGATAAAACTACAATGAGACTAATACAACATATTGATTTTGTTTAAAATATTGTTTTCCTTCTCAAAATGTTTATACCATATGAAAATCCAATGAAAAATTTAGACATGAGTATTTACTTAAAATATGGCAAAATCGACAAGATGATAAATACAAAATATAAATAAAATTAATCTAAATTTTTGTATTTTTTTGGCTTCATAATAATTGATACAAATAAAGAAATCATGAAGTAGGAAGGAGATTAAAAAAAATAAAAAAACATAAAAAATAAAAAAACAAAGAATAAGTAGTTGCTTAACCTTGAGCTAAAACTTTGATAAAAAAATTCATGTGAAATCTAAATATCTTAACTTAAAAACATCACATTTTTGGTTTGAAAACTCCTACACAATGGATGCAAGCTAACTAAATTTCTTAATCCATCCTAATTAGCTACAAACTAAAGAGTTCTAAGGTATAATAAACCTATACCCAAATTTAGTTATAATTGAAAATGAAGTAAATAGGAAAAATAGATTATAAACAAAAGTCAAAGCCTTAAACAATGATATAAAATTAAAGAAATTATTCTCACTAAAATAAAAATTTTATTTGAAAGAAAATAACGTGAAATTGTATTGCATGCAATTAACTCTCTATAAGAACTTGGCACATTAATGTTTAAATAATATGCTTTACAAGCTAAATTCTAAACATATAAGAAATATCTAATCATAATCCTTTATAGTTGTAAAATAAAATAAAACTAACAAAAATACATGGAAAATCATGAAAACTAATTAGGATAGAAATTGGTTTGACTAATTAAGCTCATTGAGCTCTAAATTGAGCATAATGATTTATGAAAATCATAACTAAGCCTTGGCTTGATTAAATAAACCTAAAATCCACTAAACCAAGCTGTAATTACTAATAATTAAACTAGTTAATAAACTTAGATAATGAATAAAACCCATTACACAAATTAATAAAAAAGAAAACTAACTATTTTAGAAGCTTTATGCAGCTTAGACATGACACTCCAAACTAAATTCTTACAAAAATAGGAATCATTATTATTGTAGGAATCCTTATTAATAAGGATTTTGTCAAAATTATATCTTAGACCAAAATAAGAATCTTTGATAGAGTTATAATTCTAATTGAAGTAGGAATCCTAATTGAAGCAAGAATCTTAATTGAAGTAAGAATCCTACTTTGATTAGGATTCATCCATTTTTAGCTCCTTCAATGATTTGATCCATGATAAAGCTTCCTTGAAATAAAGTAAGTTCAAATCCATTAAATTTGTTAATTATAACTCTAAACATCCATATGAAATACCTTTAATTTAGTCCATGGAAAAGTTTGATAGTTTAATTATGTCAATATATAATATCCACAGTCTTGATTGTATCATACTCCCTCTTTTAAAAAGAATTCATCCTCGAATCTAGCTTATTATAAGTAATATGTAGCATAAGTAAATATCCTTAATTTATCACATTAACAATGATAACTTTATTAGTTTGCTTTTTTCTCAATTATTTCTTCATAAAATCTATCAACAAAATAACTATTCATTGAAAACACCAAACCTAATTTTCTCAAAATGTTTTCTTTTGTTATCACTCTCAATCTCCTTTATCTTACTGTCAAACTCAAAATTTTCACTCAAATTCTCTTCCATGATAAATTCACACTCATCATAAATAATTTCATCTCATTTTATCTTATCTTCCATACCTACAACCAATACTGTTCCCATTAAAAATTGATTCATCAATCATAATTTCATAAAAGGTATTTTCATCACTATGCTCAATTATAACTTCTTGTTTAACTTTTGCTCTCTACCTTTCCTTTAAGTAGAATGAAAATTCATCTTATAAAAATTTTGTAATGTGCATCTTTGGCTTAAAACTGTTATGAGTTTGCATACCTTCTTTTATGTTAAACTCCATGAAAAAGGGAAACAAGTAGGATTCAAATGTGATGGAATTAATGTAAGGAAGATTTCCAATTAAACAACAAGAAAAGAAATAAAAAAATTAGGACATGAAAATAATCAATGCAAACATGAGTACTAAAATATTAGAGTTTAACAAAACTAGGTTGAGGTCAATAAAACATATTGGTTTGTTTAGACTGTTGTTTTCCTTCTAAAAAGATATACATTAGACAAAGATTAAATAAGAAATTTTGATATGAATAAAACACTAAAATTTGAAAAAATCATAAAATATAAGAAATCTGATAATAATAATTGGTACAAATAAAAAAATCATAAAATATAAAGGAGATCAATAACGAAAATAAAGAAAAAATCATGAGTAACAAATAAAAATAAAGGATAAGTAGTTGCACCTTAAGCTAAAGCTTTGATACCAAATTGATACAGAATCCTAAGATCTTAACTAAAGAGCGTCACCCTTTTGATTTGAGAACTCCTTTACAATGAATGGAAACTAACCAAATTTCTTAGTTCTTGCTAATCATCTAAAACCTAAATAGCTCTAAGGGATAATAAACCCTAATATAAATTTAATGCTAATTAAGAATGAACTAAATAGGAAAATAGATAATTAATTAAAGTTAAATCTTTGGGTAAATAATTCAATCACCATGATATAAAATTAAAAGAATTATTCTTATTGGAATCAAAACTTAATTTGAACCAAAAGAACTTAAAATTATATTCTATATAATTACCTCTTTACAAGAATGTAGCATATAATTTTTAAGTAGTATGCTTTATAAGCTAAAGTCTAACCTTAGAAGGAATATCTGATCCTAATCCTCTTCTAGTTGGAAAATAAGATGAACACTAATAAAAATACATGGAAATTAGTAAGAACTAATTAGATCATGCATTAATCTAACTAATTAACCTTATTGGATATTAATTTAATCGAATGATTTATGAGAATCATAACCAGCCCCTGGCTTGATCAAATAAACCTAAAATTCACTAAACCTAACTCTAAATACTAATAATTAAGCTAGCCAACAAACTTAGACCATGAACAAAACCAATTATACAAATTAACCTAAAATAATATTTATTAACTAATTTATAGAGCTCTATGTAACTCGGACATGAAATCACAAGACTAAACCTTACAAAATTAGGAATCCATATTGAATAAATATTTTATGAAAATTGCATTCTAAATAAAAATAAGAATCCTTGATAGAGTAGGAATCTTAGTTATAGTATTAATCTATTTTCGACTCTTTTGGTGATTTGACCCATGATAAGGCTTTGTTGAAATAAAGTAAGTTTAAATCCATTATATTTAAAATAATGCATTTATCAATTTTGACTTTGAATCTCAATCTAAAATGCTTCCAATTTAATCTATGGTTGAATTTGAAATTTTTATTATAAGAATGTAGAATTTCCATGGTCTTGATTGTATCATACCCCCTTTCTTAAAAAGATTCATCTTTGAATTTAGCTTATTATAGTTAAAATATGGAACAAGGAAATATCCTCCATTTAGTGCATTGACTATGACAACTATATTTCTTTTTTTTTTTCAATTATTTCATCATAAAATATGGTAACAAAATAGATAGTGATTTAAAAGTTCATCATTAATTTCTCTTAATGTTTCCTTTATTATCACTCTTAATCTCCTCTATCTTCCTTTCAAATAAAAATTTTCCCTCAATTATTCTTTCATGTTGAATTCATACTCATTACAAATAATTTCATATAATTTTTCCTTATCTTCCATAATCACAACTAAGACTCGCTCACCAACACTTTTTTGATTGAATGTTTATTCATTAATTATAATTTTATCATAGGTATTTTCATTGCTACACCTAATTACAACTTCTCGTTGAACTTTTTCTCTCTCTCTTTCCTATAAGTAAAATGAAAATCCATCTAATAAAATTTTAGCGTATGGATCTCTAACCTTAAACCCTTATGACTTTGCATAACTTCATCCATGTTATACTCTATATAATAGCAAAATAAATAGGATTAAAATATGATAGAATTTATGTAAGGATGATTTATAACTAATAGAAAAAAAAAGAAACATAAAAATATGACATGAAAATAAGAAAATGTAAAAATGAGTACCTAAATGTTGGAATTTGATAAAACTAGGGTGAGGCCAATATAATGTATTGCTTTTATTTATAACATCATTTTCCTTCTAAAAAAGGATATGCTATGCAAAATTTCAAAATTTGACAAAAAAAAGATGGTAAAAAAATATATAAAAAAATTAATTTAATTTTTCTATTCGTTTTGACTTCATAATAATTAATACAAATAAAGATTCAATAAAATAAGGAGATAAAAGAAGGGAAGAAGAAAAAACATGAACAACATATAAAATAAAGATTAATTAGTTGATTGTACATTAATTCAAAGCTTTCATACAAAATTGATGTCGAATCCTAAGATCTTAAATAAGGACCTTACCCTTTTGATTTTAAAACTCCTTCATAATGAATGCAAGCTAACCAATTTTGTTAATCACCCTTAATCAACTAAAAACTAAATAGTTCTAAGGTATAATAAATCTTTGCCAAATTTACTTTTGATTAAGAATGAACCAAATAGGAAAAAATAAATTGTAAACTTAAGTTAAAGCCTTAAGCAAATAAGTTAAGGAATTATTCTTTATAAAATAAGAACCTAATTTAAAAGAAAATAACTTGAACTTGTATTGTTAGTAATTAGGTCTATATAAGAATTTTGCATACTAATGTTTAAATAGTATGCTTTACAAGCTAGGGTCTAAACTTATTGGAAACATCTTAGCTTATTCTTCTTCTAGTTGGAAAATTAAATAAAATATAATAAAACACATTAAAATTCATGTAAACTAATTAGGCCAATAATTGATGTGAATAATTAAGTTTATTTGACTTTAAATTAGGCTAAATAACCTGTGAAAGTCATAACTAGGCCTTAGCTTGACCAAATAAATCCAAAACTCCATATATCAAGCTCTAAACACTAATAATTAATGTAGCTAACAAACTTATGCCATGAATAAAACCTATGAAATAAATGAACTTAAAACCACACTAACTAAATAATTTACAAAGCTTTTTGTAGGGTGAACATGAAACCTAAAGCTTAAGGCCTTATAAAAATAAGAATCATAATCATACTAAAGATCCTTGATGAATAAGGAGTTTTTCAAAATTACATTTTAGACCAAAATCAGAAACCATGATAAAGTTGGAATCCTAATTAAAGTAGGAATCTTAATTAAAATAGAAATTCTAGTTGAAGTAATAATCTTACTTTTAATACGACACTTCCATTTTCAGCTCTTTTGATGTTTTGACTCATGATAAAATTTCCTAAAAATAGAGTAAGTTTGAAATATTTGATTCATCAATTGCAACTCTACATTTCCATGTAAAATGCTTCTAGATTAATCCATGGTTGAATTTAAAATTTGGTCTATATGAATATATAATCTTTTATAGTCTTGATTGTATTAAATAATTGCTTAATGATAAAATCTACTATTAGTGGTATATGTAAAGCATGCAAAAGTATGTTAAATAATCACATGATTACAATGACACAAGTAGTAACCTTGTCAAGTCATACATATTTTCATTATATTACAAGTGATAACATGATTTATATTTAAAAAGATGATATATGGCATTGATAAATTCAAGCTTAAATACCATCTTATTGTTATAACTTCAAATACTCTAATTACAATTATGATATGAAGCATTCATATGAACACAAGCTCAAAAGTATTTTAAATATATAAATAAATCTAGATTGATACACATTCACGTAAAGCTCAAAACCATATTTAAACATTTTTTACATTCATTAAATCATGTTATCATTATGTCATAACCATATCATCTATAGTTTGGTTATCACCATTTATACAATAACTTAATGATCATGAAAAATAACTATGTTTCAAACATACTTACAATGACTAGATGATGAACCCACTCATGGTAATCCCACTATTGGATCCACTCATGATAATCCAATGTCAAACCCATTATGGATCTTATAAGAAACTTGAACATTAGAGCACATTACTTTATTCAAGTCAACATATGTAATCTTATGCCAAAGTTCATATTTGAACATTTATAACTTGAAATTATTTGATTGTAAAATAATTTAATAGTGTTCATAAATTGTACCATACTGTACCAATTCATTTCATACCAAGTAATAAACATATATAGAAAATTCACCAATTATACCATATTATATTAGAAAGATGTTTTTAAGCACTAATTTAAGAACTGGATTTGATTCATATCAGTCATTGAAAATTTACAAAACTTTTTAGAATTAAACATTAATGTATTATCATTCATATGTCATTGCTTGCATGTAAAAGGAATGTTTATAACTTGAGCTATGATTAATATAAACAAACATGGTATAAACTTTTCAATTTTAGTAGATAAAAAATTGATAGCTATTTTGAGGCCTTTAAAGTCTAAATTAGCTTTTGGGAAGATCATGAAAGTTTTAAACCATAATTAGAAGTATAAGATAACATAGAAATCAACTAAAAATCAAAACATTAAAGGCATAAAAAATGCTCTTGATAAAATATTTTTCATTTGGATGGCAAAATAGTATAAGTTGACCTTTCATACTTTAAGGCTAATTCGGGTCTCAAAATGGACAAATTAGAAAAATATCATTTCAAATAAAATAAAATTGTATATCCAGATAAAGTGATTGGTATATGCCCTAAGATATTTGGATCACAATAAATGTGTTAAACAAGTGATGTAAACATTACACTATAACTATGCAATCTAGTTTTCAGTTAACATCTTAGCACATGAATTTTACACATTGAAATTTGCAACCTTATTTCAAATTTTATAAAGTGTCAATAATATGGAAACTTAGGGTTCTAAATATGATGTTTTTCTCATAAAAGGCTATTTTAGGCTAAGCTAAAAGGTGAATTTTCATGGCCTAAGTTTTTATCAAGGGTGAACCTTGGAGATTCAACCTTACCTATGCATAAGACTTGAAATTTAGGTTCTAATGGTTTAAATGGAATGTCAACCAAATACCCTAATGATATGGCACAGAAAAGGTGATTCATTAGTTAGGTCAAGCTTTGACAAATCAAAGTAGACTTGAATTGGAACTGGCTTAAATAAGTGTACTTATGTTATGGGCCAAGCTTTAGAGCTAGGAAAAGCTTAGGTCTAGCCTACAAAGCCAAACCGATAACTATATCAATTTAAACCTAATTAAATAATATCAAATTATGATGATATGAGGTAATTAGTAATGATATTGTAAATTCAAAAGCTTATTGATAAACTTAATTCTTTCCTAATTCTCCTAAATACCATTTGAGTTCTTCATCCAAATTTATTAGAGAATATGGATTTCCAACCATCAAGCAATAATAAAATTTCAAACGATGAAGAATTATAATCATTCAAAACTAAATTAATTTTTCTCTAATTCTAAATTATTATTTTTCATATTTGATTGATTATTTATTAAATGTTTGAATTAAATCTTAGTTAATCTATAATTTTCTATGTTCTTTTCAAGAATCCTTAATCAAAACCACATTGATGGAGATGTTATTATTATCTAAGTTCAATAAAATTTAGGTACAGCCTTAGTGCCATCAGAAGAGAATATGGTTAATATGACATCTTAAAATTATTTTCCTCTTATTTAGCACCACGTCACAAGGTTATGGCTAGTTTAACAAGCTTTAAGGCCTTCTCAATGTTGGATTTTAGTTAAATTTTAAATGCAGAGTCGCCATCCCCTTTTTGATTTTCTCATGATTTTCAATTATTTTCATGATTGTTTGCTTTATTCATATAAACTTTGATTAATGTTTTCACGTTTTATGTGATTAATTCACATTCTAATATAACATATCATAAAAAATATAGTTGAATCATATATGTATTCTCATGAGTTTATGAATTTTAATTTTCTACATTTTTTGTATTCTTCCAGAAAAATGAATGTCTATGCGTGTTCTTTGCTATTTTCTATGCATGATTTGTTTTTGTAAGAATTGTATCAAATATATATTTTTACTCAAATTTTAAAATAAATCACATTATCTTTTCTAAGATAATTAATTTATATTTCCTATTAAGATCAAATCCATAAATTTTGATATCATTTTGAAATTTGAATGGATATTTTAGTTATAATTGAATGATTGTTAAATAGAATGGAAATAAGATTTCAAATTTGATGTCTACATCTTATCTTAAGTTTGAGTCTTGAGTAAAAATTTGAACTTGTTTTCTCTGATTTTTTTTCAAGTTTTAACTAGTGAATTTAATATAATTGATTTTGATTTATAGTTCTATTTAAAATGATTTAAAATTTAATTTCAACTTGCAAAATGATTTCAAAACAAATTGAAATTTTTTCAAAAAGGATTTAAACTAGATTTTATCTATTCACTTGAATTTTCAAACATAAAATTTTACTAATCCAATGTATGATAGAATTAATTTATCTTTATCTAGTTTTGTATTCATTCAAACTTATTTTTAAGTTTATTTTTTTATTTTGTAATCTAATTTTTTATTAATCTAATTAAAATGAATTACTCCAACTCTCTTATAAAATGCAACTTTTGTATTGATTCAACCTATTTTCAAGTAATCTAGTTTTATTAATTTAGTTAAGCTTGAATTAGTTTGGCTATCACTTTTAAACCAATATTTACATTAATTCAACCTATTTTGAGTTATTTTGGCTTTCTCTCTTAACCATTTTCTTAATTCAAAATAATTTGAATTCATTTATACCTATTTAGATTTTATTGATTCAATTAAACTACAATTATTCTAGAATAACACTAGTTTTTAAAACTTAATATAGAATCTAATCCAGCCTAGTTTTTAAATTAATTTTTTCATTTTTATCCTATCATTTTCCAACCTATCATATGCCACACTCATGGAAGTTTATTGTTAATGCACTTTTACATATTTGTAGTTATTATATATAATAAGAAAATATAAAGAATTTTGAATATATTTAATGGTAAGAGGCCATGTAAGAGGAAGTTAAATTCTAAACTCATGATCTTATGATTTGATAACTCTAATTTTATGATAAGAATCTGGTCATTATAAAGTATTCTTTATTTCTAAGTTACATTTCTTAGGTAGTGACTTCAATTTCTTGAACTGTTAACTTTGTCTGAACATTCTTATATCCATAGATGTTATGATCAATAGTATATAGTTGCATTACACTTTAATAGTCTAGGCCTAGCCTGATTATTATCATACTTGATTGGTGAAACATGCTCTCACAGAATAATTAATAAATAATTTATAATTAGGAATCCATTAATCACTCTGCAAAAGTTATATGAATATCTTTTAATTTTACTTTGATGGAATATATTTGGTCTATAATTATAACTATTCATTTTATTACATATACCTTTATACTATCACTTGTTTGTAAAAATATCAACATTTAAACTATGACATGCCATCAAACAATTGTTGTATATATATGTTATTATGACATGCCATCAAATAATTATTGTATATATATGTTATTTATATAATCTAAACAAGCCATACATTAGGTAATTTTAGCGTCTCTGCTGACATATAAGCATAAAATATTTTACTGTCTATAAACTGTACAATGATAGTTGCACAAACAAAAATTATGAACAATCATAGTAGTATATCATAATAAATATTGTAGTTAATAAATTATACAATCAATAATGAATATCATTATTATAATTCTCTATGAATAACTCTTTATATCATATGTTACTTCCATGGATCAATCATATTATCACTTTGTACATTAATAGGATAACAATGGTATGCTCTATGTCAATATGAATTGCATTCCTCTTTTCTCATAGCAATGATATGTTATGCATTATTCTGTTCTCTATCATTTCATCTCTTCTTAGTGATTTCATCACATCTTTATGAATTCATCATTTATCTATGATCACATTAATCTCTATCTCTAATTATGCACAATCGATACTAGGTATATTTTTAATAATTTATTTTTCCAGTAGATTTCTTTATTTTGTATCTATGTATCATTTCAATGTATAAATATACTAGCATTGCCCTTATGCCTCCTTTTTTATAATATATAAATATACTAGTGTCACCCTTATTTCACCTTTTGTATATATATTTGTATGTCTATTTATATATGTAACTATGTCTCTTTTACTCTTCCATAATGTCATACTGATGATATATGATGCAAATGCCAACTTAACTATAAATTTGATAATAATTTAAGGTATATTTATATACCCCTTATTCAATATTAATAAATGATAATTAAACGTTCATAAAATTTCATAATGATATACTTGTATCATTAAGCCTCTTATTTTAACTATGAATTTCATTTACAAGTCAATTATTATTAGGCATAAACCTATTTTAGTTGTCTTTATCTATTTGTGAAATAAGAGGTAGTGACCCTTCTATTCTTCTTACATATTATACATAAATTTCTTAATGTTTAATTAAATAAATTACATGAATATCCTAAACATTTATATTTAATTTATTTGTAAACTATGAACATACTACATTAACTATTTAATATTAAATAATGAATGCGTACATTATTTTACATTAATAACTATCAATTATATTATTTATACTAGCATTCATTAAAAATATTATAATACAATATATGTATATATATTATTCAACAATAATATGCTTAAGTGTCTTGCTAGTTTCTTTATATAACTAATTTAATTAATTCAATCATTTATAATCACATTTAATTAAAGCTCATGAACAAGATGAATCCATGATATGATCATGTAATTCAATATTATTCATATAATTTTGAATACAAGGTTCAAGTCAATGGCAATCCAGCTTGTTTCTCCTATAAGGTAAATCATACATTCATTTAACATGAAAGGCAATGAGTGACAAATTCAAATCTATTGTTTAGTAAACCTAATAACTCTCCTTTTCTATGTCATATTATCATGTTTTAGGAATTAAACATGAAGTTGGTTATTCTCAAATAGTTTAATTTGGCTAGCTTCTTAAACTACCAGCTTGAATACATAAGTAGCATAAAAAAACATATATTTTATTGTTATACATATGTATAACTATATTGACATTAATTATTAAAAATGGAACCTTATTTGTGTAAATCTATGAGCAAGGCAAGGTCAGAAGAATTTGAATCATCAGAAATAAAAAGGGTAATTAATAAAAATGAAGTAGTATTGGAAGATTTTAATAAAGTAATAGATGAGTGGGAAATACCTAAAGTAGATAAAAAAGAAATTTATAAAATTCCAAAAATAAATTTACTTAAAACAGACTATGTCATTAAAGTAGAAGAAAGAGATGTTCAATTAAGTAAGCCTTTTGAAAGAATAAATCTACTATCACCAAAAACATTAGAACATCATAGAAGTAAAAAGTATAAATATATTCATATTGGATTAATACCAGTAGGTGTAAAACCATTAACAAGAGAAGGTTTAAATACGAGTATTTTAGCAGTAATACGTGATGCAAGATTTGTAAATTTTTAGGATTTATTATTAAGATCAATTGAAACAAGTTTAAGTGAAGGACCAATTTCATTTGAAGTATATCCAGATATGATGATTTCATTAAATGATTTAAATATCTTAAAAAGTATGGTTTTGGAAGTTAAAACACATAATTATAAAATGTTACAAGGATCAATTCCAATAGCATTAATATATAAAATTCATTATACAGTTATGATGTCTACTTTTGGCGTAAAATATAAATTACAACCTAAAATGGGAGAAACTAAGTTTTTACAAACTGATTTGACTAAAACAAATACAGTAATTCCTAAAACAATTCAATGGAAAGATATATCATTGCCAGAGGAATGGGTATTAGAAGGAGTTGTACCTCCACCAGAACCTGAAAAAATATCAAAACCTAATGTAAATTTAAGTAAAATTGAACAATTTGAGGATGGTAAAGTTTCATTAAAATTTAATAGAAGAAGTATGAGTAGTAGATATACAGACACATCTTCAACTATATCAACAGAAGAATTAAGAAGAGTATCTAATTTACCATCAGTAATATATGCATCGTATAAAGAAAATGAACCTAAACCAATAATTCAGACTTTAGTAAAACCTAGATTTTCTACATCGGATATACCAGACTTGCATAAACATCTTAAAATGAAAGGAGAAGATTATAGTTATACAATTCCACAGGCAGTATATAATCAAGAAAATTTAGTTGATAATTATTTAAACCAACAGGTAAATTCAATTCCATCACCTTCTTCACCATCAGCATTAGCTATAATAGAAAATATAACCAGAGAATTAAATGTGATAAGTAAGGAAGAAATTAATAAGGATTTCTATAAGGAGATAACTAAATCAAAAAATCTAAGAAAATTAAACAACTTAACAAAAGATGGCAACTTCGAAGAATTAAAAGGAGAATATTTTGAATATATAAATATAAATAAAATAAAGATAAAATTTTTTAAATGGTATAAGTTAATTAAAGAAAAAAGTTTAAATCCTGTCACAATAAGAAATAAAAGACCAGAATGGATAGTAAATGATAAAATAATTCAAGATGATTTTCCACCTAACACAATTAGTAAATTTTTGTTAGGAGAAAATGAAATAATTTGTTTACCATTTAAAACAGTAAAAGAAGATGATCCAAATAGAAAAATTATAGAACAAAATAATTTTTGTAATGCTGGTTTACAATGTATAAATAAAAAATTAAAAGGATTAGAAAAATTATTAGAAATCAAAGATATGGAAGTAAAGACAAAAGGCAAATTAAAATCACATGTTTTTAAACCATTTCAAATTTTAAATTCAAGTCAGAAAGAATTAAAAAATAACGAGTTTCTTAAAACATTAAGGAATGAATTAAGTAAGATTGAATCAACATCTGAATCAACTCAACATGTAGCGTCAAATACACCTCAATCTAAAACAATAAGTGTTATAAATAATTTGGAAGAATTGTCAAGTACAGAATCAGAACAAAGTAAAGCGGATACAGAAGATTTACAACAATTTGAACTAAATCCAATAAATCAAAATGATATAATTTCAAGGGTAAGTAGACCACCAGACTTAGGTATGATTGATAGACCAAATGCAATTTCACAATTTAAGTATAATGCTTCAACAATATATGAATGGAATATAGATGGATTATCAGAATATAATATATTAAGTTTATTACAACAAATGACTATTGCAGCAAATGCATATAAAACTCAATCTAATGCATCTGATAGGGTAATAGCTGAAATTATAATTGCAGGATTCACCGGACAGTTAAAGGTTGGTGGGATTTCCACCTCACAGATCAAGAACATTTGGAAATATTAAATGCAATTAAAGTTGATAGTGAAGATATTCCAATATTAAACGAAGATGGAGAAACTATACAGATGCAGTATCAACATTAATTTTAACTATATCATTACATTTCATAGGAGACTCATCTCATATAAAAGATAAAAATGCTGAATTATTAGGTAATTTAAGATGTAAAAAATTAAGTTATTTTCAATATTATAAAACTACATTTTTAACAAGGATAATGTTAAGAGAAGATTCAAATCAGTATTATTGGAAGGAGAAGTTCTTGGCAGGACTTCCTTTCTTTATTCGAGAAAAAGTAAGAAATAATACAAACAACATTATGGAAATCCAATCCCTTATAATAAATTAACATATGGTCAATTAATAAGTATAATTCAAAAAGAAGGATTGCAAATGTGTCAAGATGTAAAACTGCAAAAAACATTAAGATTTGAAATGAAAAAGACTAAAACAGAACTAGGATCATTTTGTAAATAATTTGAATTTGGAATAAACCAAAATAGTAAAAATTGTGATGGTCAATGTTCAAAGCCACGTAAAAAATATAAAGATAAACGTTATTATAAGAAGAAATATAAGAATCAAGGTAATAAAGAAGATTATTATAAAAAGTATAAAACATATAAAAAACCCTATAAAAAACCTTATAAAAAACCTTATAAACAAACATTTAAACCACGAGAAAATAAAAAGTCTTTTAAAGATGTCACTTGTTATAACTATGGTAAAAAGGGACGTACTTCAAAATTTTGCAGATTTAATAAAAAATTAAATGAGTTAAATTTAGAAGAAGAAATGTTAAATAAAATACAAGAATTATATATAGATTCAGAATCTGATTCAAGTATAACAGAAAGTGAAAATCAAATAGATGAATTAGAGACTAGTTCATCAGAAAAATCTATAAATGTATTAACTAAGGAACAAAGTTCATTATTGGAAATAATAAATAATATTGAAGACAATAATATTAAAGAAAAAATTCTTAAAAAACTAATTAAAAGTTTTAATGAAGAAGAAGAAGTTAGACATAGTAATATTCCTAGTACATCAAAACAAACCTATGATTTAACGATGATACTAAATAAAAATAATCAGGTACAAAATAAGCCAAACATAGAACAATTACAGAAGGAAGTAAAAGAAATAAAAAATGAACTTAAAGAATTAAAAATTCAATTACAAAAGGATGTGAAAAGAATAAAAATATTAGAAGAACAATTGGTAACAAGCTTTGAGTCATCCTCAGAAGAAGAGGATAAAAATGAAATAGATAATCTAGAGGAAGATGAAAAAATAAATGAGAATTTCATATTTTTATTACAAGAAATAACTTCAAGAAAATATTTAATAAAATTAACATTAAAATTTTCAGATAATTTTGAGATAGAAACTATAGCATTATTTGATACAGGAGCAGATTTAAATTGCATAAAATCAAGTTTAGTACTTAAAAGGTTTTGGAGGGAAACTAAAGAAAAATTAGCAATGGCAAATAAATCAAATTTAAATATTTTGGGAAAAACAGACGCATCAATATTAAATCAAGATTTAGAAATAAAAACTATATTCTTATTATCTCAACAAATAAATCACATGGTCATCTTAGGAACACCATTTATAAATTTGATAACACCTTATTTTGTTAAAGAAGATTGCATAAAATTCAAAACAAAAAATAAAACTATTAAGTTAGATTTCACAGAAAAACCAAAAAGGAAGAATTTAAATCAATTAAAGGCTCATTCGATTAAGCAATTAGAAATAAATGCATTAATAAAATCTAAAATAGAGCATATGAATAATTTAAAAAATAACATTCATTCAGAACGAATAAATAATCAATTAAGTAAGGAATTTATCAAAAATAAAATTGACGGATTAAAAGGGTATATAGAAAAAGAATTATGTGCGGATCACCCAAATGCATTTTGGAATCGTAAACAGCACATAGTTGATTTACCATATGAAAATGATTTTGATGAAAAATCTATAACCACTAAAGCAAGACCAATTCAAATGAGTCTAGAATTAATTGAATATTGTAAAAAAGAGATTAAGGATCTAGAAAATAAAAAATTAATCTGTAAGTCTAGGAGTCCTTGGTCATGTGCAGCATTTTATGTTAATAAAAGGGCTGAAATTGAAAGAGGAACACCAAGATTAGTTATAAACTATAAACCTTTAAATGCAGCATTAAAATGGATAAGGCATCCAATACCTAATAAAAAGGATCTTTTAAACAGGTTATTTAATGCTAATATATTTAGTAAATTTGATATGAAATCAGGTTATTGGCATATTCAAATAAAACCGTCAGATCGTTATAAAATGGCATTCACTGTACCGTTTAGACAGTACGAATGGAACGTGATGCCTTTTGGTTTAAAAAATGCACCATCAGAATTTCAAAGGATTATGAATGACATTTTTAACCCTTATTCAAAATTCTGCATAGTATATATAGATGATGTGTTGATATTCAGTCAAACCATAGAAGAGCAATTTAAACATTTAAAAGACGTTTTATATGATTGTCAGACAAAATGGGTTGGCTTTAAGTAAAACTAAGATGGACTTGTTTAAAACTAAAACTAGATTTCTTGGGCATTATATAGAACAAGAGATAATTCAACCGATTGAAAGAACTATGGCATTTGGTGATAAATTTCCTGACATAATTACTAATAAAACCTAGTTACAAAGGTTTTTAGGATGTTTAAACTATGTAATTGATTTTTTCCTAAATTTAAACAAGTTAATAAAACCATTGTATGATAGATTAAAGAAAAATGCAGGTCCTTGGACAGATCAGCATTCGGACATAGTAAAACATATTAAATCACTGGTAAAAGAAATTCCATGTTTATATATTTTGAATCCAACAGCATTTAAAATTGTGGAAACTGATGCATCTGACATTGGTTATGGTGGCTGTGAGCGCCGGTTTCTGCCAGGGCCCAGAGCGAGGCATGCGAAAGTCATGGACCGGGGACCGCACTTGGAGCGAAAGTGCAGTCTTCCTAAGGGGTTCCCTTAGGGAATGATATGGACTCGAAAGAGTCGCAAGGGAGTTACCACCGGATGGTTCCGGATTGGTCTAACCGACCCATAGCCTGAGTGCTAGTTAAACCCTTCAGAGATTGGGTTCGGGTGGTGGAGATCTATTTTATGAGTTTCCAAATTCGATTTTACCATTTTAGTTGGGGTTAATTATCCTAAGCAGGCAAACATGCGAGCGTAATTGTAAACACACAGTGTGTCATATGGATTGGCGTTGCAAAGTTGCACGTAAATGACATATAAAGCTATATGACATTTAGATGGCATGGCATGTGCATGTCATGTGATATAGCGAGAGAAGTAATCATGGCATATGCATGTCAAGTTAGTATGAATGACATATCATATGCATGATATGGCAACCTAATATCTAAGCACATATTATGGCAAATAGCGTATGGCATTATGCATTTAACGTTTTTGGTGCATTTTAGCGTTAGGCGTATAGCGTATGCATAAATGACATATCATATGCATGATATGTAATGATGGATGTCATGGCATATACATTTCATGGCATAATGAGTAGCATACCATATACATGGTATATGTGTGGCATATCATATGCATGATATGTATGATGGTGTAATACATGTCATATGTATGGCATGTTAGGTGTATGACATACCAAATGCATGGCATGTGAAGTGATGCATGACATGGCATATGCATGACATATGTAGTAGAATGTGCTTGTGTATTGTGACATGACATGTAAAATGTTAAATTATAACATGGTGTGCCATATGCATGACATGTGAAATGGATGATATACTATTATGTATAGCATGTGAAGTGCATTACATACCATATGCATGGCATATGAGATGAATAACATAACGTATGCGTGGTATGTGAGATGAATGACATACCGTATGACACATGTAATGGCATACGACATGACATGGCATTATGGCATAATGACATATACATATATGCATGGCAAGGCATACGTGCATGATAAGGCGTATTGGTTGATTGAGCGTTATTGGATTGCGTATTGGCATATTTGCATATTTATATGTATATGCATATGAAATACAGCATAGTATGGCATACGGTATATGCATGGCATGCATAGTAGTGTATGCATGTGTCATGTGACATGGCATGTGACATGAATGACATAAATATTTAAGCAAATATAAATCATCAACGAATAAAAATAATAAAGGCCGGGAAAGGGATTGAGGAAATTAGGGGATACAGGCAAGAAATAGGGGGATTATTACAGACCGAATAATAAATCCTATCCTATTACAAAAATTCCTCGTATACATTAATTCCCAGGTATTAAGTAATACCCTTTTTCTCCCTCTAGTTGCACGATCCAAAATGTGAATGGATTAATATGCAAAATAAACAAATAATTCATTAGTAGCAAATGAATTTATTGGATTTAATTGACTAGTCCCATACCATTTAAAAGTACGAACCAAGAGTCAAAATCCTGCAATTATTAGGCAATAATTGAAAC